>JAJHSJ010000016.1:57389671-57556251 GCA_021015155.1 Magnolia officinalis | reverse complement strand
TTTTGAGTGAGAGATTTTGCGTACCTTTTACTATTAGAGATGCTCCTATTTATATAAGAGGGGAGATGTTCACTACCCCCAGTATATGGTTACGTATTCTGAAATGAACCAGAACTAGAACTAGAAGAAGATGTAATCTAAACTAGAAAAATGTAAGAGAATAATGGTGAAATATTAAACTAAAACTTGTGAAATTCAAAGGTGGGAAACTAGGGTTTCCAAGGATCTACTTGCAGATATCAGGGATATCTATGCTTGATTCATGAACACAACTGGATTTAGAGTCCCATCTTCATCCAGTTGGAAGATATAACCTTAAAATCAACTATGAACTTCCTTTGATCTAGTTTTCAATGGATAAGAGGTATGATAATTAGAATTTATTCCATCACAAGGCCATGCCCATGAGACAAAGTAAACAACAGAATTTAACCAATCCACACCCATTCTGAGAGAGTTATGAACGTTAGGAAGGATTCCATCATCTAACCATGTCCATGTGATGATAGTGAACAACAGGGCTTCCTAACTTCATAATCTCGATAATGAAAAGAACGTACTCAAAACTATCGCAGATTTATTATAATTTAAGTCACAACAAACCATTAAAGACTGAAAACATTCCTTATAATCAAACTAGAATCAAAATCAGTTCAACTTAAATAAAGAAAAGTTTCCCATCACACTACAAGCTTCACCTCTTAGCCTTAGCTAAGAGGTTTAGCCCATCATCAACATGATTAAGCTAAAAATCTCTCAAAAGCATTAAGGAAGAAAAACTAAAAACAAAGAAGAAAAAGAAGCAAATTCCTAGCCGACCGCACATCAATCTCTCTCCCTCTCTCTCTCTCTCTCTCTTCCACGCCCAAAATGCCCTTTCTCCACGTCTCTCTCTCCTTTTATAAAGGCTGGAAGATAGTCGAGTGGAGTCAGTGGAGAGGCTTACGCACTCCCTTTTTGCGCAGTGAAAGATACCACACAACTCGAGTCACGTTCGACCTGCGTTTGGTGCAGATCGCAACCATTCTCGGCCATCTAATTGTTCGGCTTCCTTGGCCCTGGTCGGTTGCACCTTGGGAGAATTTTAAACGGTTAGGATCGTCGGTCCGATCCTCTCTACGAATACACAACGGCTTAAAAAGCCAAGAGGCATTCGAACGTCCTCTTGCGCACGTACCTGCGTTGAGGTGCTCAGTGGGCCGCACAGTGATGTTTTCGGGAAAATCCACCCCGTCCATTAGATTCCTGGCGAAAAACCAGTCAGGAATGAGTACTTTTGCTCGAGTTTGGTGCGACCCAAAGGATCAAATCTTCCCGTCGTTCATCCTGCGTTTGACGGCGATCTGCGTGTGTACACATGCATGAGACCAAAATGACCTCATGGCTAGGGTCGTGGCCCCCCTCGGGATCGAATGGACGGTCCTGATCGTCAAGATAGATGATGATGGTGGCCCACTACACGTCCCAGCTTCCGGACGTGCGGATGGGACATGAGGTCGGTGGGAGTCGGGTCAGCGCGGTTTGACTGTTCTGACTGATTCGGTGCAGCGTGCGTGCGCGTGCACTCTGTGCACGCCCACCCCATGTGTGGTCCATCGTGATGTTTCTAAGAAATCCGCTCCATCCACCCTCCCTCTTATCCAATTTAAGGGGTTGATACCAAATTTGAAGCATATCCAGAGATCAAGTGGGCCCTAGATCAGTGATTTATGGGCTGATTTGTCCGTTGGACTACTTCCACAAAGATCTAAGGGCTGAATTTCGACGTGTACGGTTAATTTAGGGTCCTCATGTCAGATATAAAGTTTCGAGCCAAACGGAGGTAGGAACCCTGTAATCTTGCATTCAGGACGATTTTCAGGCCTTTTTATCGTTGATCACTTGATTTTCTCGGATCTTTGGCGTGTAAATTCTTCGATCTTAGTCCCTAAGATCCGTCCCTTTCCTTGGTGATTCATAAGCATCAAATTTATGTTTTTAGCACCATTTTTCAGTCCAAGCTCTTAAATTCACCTTACAATACAAAAACGATTAAAATAGGACGTTAAATAGTATCATGTTCGTAAAATCAGGTAATAACTGAGATCTAATATGCAATATTTGACCTTCAACAGGAGATCACACAGTAAGGAGTCTTTCTTATTTAGGACTGCTGATATGATTTTATCCCCCGAAGATCTTGGGAGAGATCTTCGGACCGTTGGAGAAATTCCCGGAATGTGTTAGTTCGGGGAAAGGTCGGGAGGTAAAGGTGCCAGATATAGTGAAAGCAGGTAATACTGAGCTTCTTGGTAGATCAACAGTCACCTTAGTTAAACCCCGATGATCATTTAACTCCGTTGTAGACAGTGCTAATCTATAACCGAGCTATATCCGACCTATGGTCAGGTCGACCTGTAGTTGGACGTTGGCCGATATATGGTTGTCCAATGGCCGAGCTATAACTGAGCTATGACCGGGCAGTAATCGACCTGGGGTTGACCTGTGGTCAATCTATAGCCGACCTATGATTGATCTATAGTCGAATGGGCTTGTAGCCGTGTTCTTTAAGTGCCCTTACAGTCGTATTGACCTCCTTAGAGGTTAGCCTATTTCTGGACGTATACGGCTTATCAGGCTCGGGTTTAACTGGACCCTTTAACCGGGTTACAATTGGCCTATGATTGACCTATGGCCGACCTATGGGTTAGGTCGACATCTGGCCATTTGGGCGGACTCGTAGTCTCATTCTTTGAGTGTCCTTGCATTTGCATCACCCTTCTTGGAGGTCAGCCTGCTTTTGGACGTAGAAGCCTTATCAGGCTCGGGTTTCACTAGGTCCGTGCTGGTTCAGTAGAGTTGGTCCATTCCATAAGCCGACTTATCGACTTGTCTATTTTTCCCCCAACAGTGAGCCCCCCTTACTTTTCAAGCCAAACTACGAAAGTTCGAAAGTAAGCCGGTTGGAGCTAGGTCGAGTTATACATGGACTAGGTCGCGTCGTAATGTCATAAATGCCAAGTATGGTGGTCAGCATGGAAGTCGAAATATTTCAGTCTCTTATCATGGCGCGTCGTTTTGTGGCTCGAGGTCATGTAGGGCGCCAAGCCATCTTTTCGACGACGGACTAACGAGGTCGTGACGCATGGCGTCATACTCGATATTGGGGTCGAGCAGCGCATGGGGTCGTTCCATGTGTCGAGTTGGGGTAGTCGATGGGGCGTCGTATGGAGTTGCATTGATGAATGTCTTTATTGACCGCCATGTGGCATTGCTATGTAAGGGAAGCCCTAACCCTTAGGGTCTTTCCCGTCTACATTTTTGCTTCTTCTCCCTTTCGTCTTCTCATTCCTCTTTGGGCGATTTTCGGCGTCCGTTTTCTTCTTCAATCAGGTCGGAGACTTGCCCGTTCTTTCCCTGGCGAGCTTCATCTCCCCCTCATTTTGTTTTTCTATTTTTGAGCAATTTTACTCGTAAGAACCACCATATCAAGCTCGTTGAGCTCGCGGGAGGGGGCAGTTGGGCCAACCTAACTTATGGGTCGTCCTCTCCTCAGCAAGTAGTTCTTCCTTGTGATAGTCTTGGTTCAACGGTCCATGTCGGTCCGACCTGTCCTAGGTGCAGTCTGCCGACTTGACCTAAGTGTAGTCTGCTAACCTTTCTTGTTGAGACCGAGGTGACTTGTCGAGACCAAGCCGACCTGTCGAGACCGAGTTGACTTGTCAAGGCCGAGCTGACCTGACCTGCCAAGGTCATGCTGACCTGAGGGTAGTAGATCTTTAAGCGTTCATCATCCCATGGGCAGGGTAAGAGCCCCCCATGTTTTTTAGTCGATATGTCCCTTAGTATTAGATGTCGAGGTCGGAGTTGGCCGATGAGCCTATTGCCGAGCTGACCTTTCGAGGCCGAGAAAACCTGTGAGTAGTATGTCGACCCGCCGAGGCCGAGCTGTCGAGGCTAAGATGACTTGCCGAGGCTCGGTCGTCAGGTTTCCTTGTTCAGCTCGGCTTCTTTCAGCATTTACTTTGGCTTACTATTCAAGTGAGTGTACTAATGGAAGCGATTTTCTAGATGTCGGTTGGTATGCTAACCTGATTTTGGTCATCTTTTTTCTTTCTTTTGGCGTTAACAAAAGAGTGCTCCCCTTCTTCCTTTCACTTTATATCATCAACCGAGTTGTTTCCTCTTCGAGCAGCACAACTCCGGGTGTGAGATTGAGCACCGAGTTGACCTGTCGAGGCCAGGCTGACCTTTCAAGACTGACCTTAGCTACCGAGGCCGAGCTAATCTGCCGAGGCCGAGCGGAACTGTTGAGGCCGAGCTGACATGTTAAGCCGAACTAAGATGTTGAGGTTAAACAGACCTGTTGAGGCCGAGCTGAGCTGCCAAGGTCGAGCTGACCTATTGAGGCCGAGCTAAGCTACTGAGGCCGAGCTGACCTGACCTGTTAAGGCCAAACTGACTTATTAAGGCCGAGCGGACCTGTTGAGGTTGAGCTGACCTATTGAGGAGCGAACCTGTTGAGGCCGAGCTAACTTGTTAAGGTCGAGCGGAGAGGCCGAGTGGACTTGTTGAGGCCGAACTGACCTATTGAGGCCAAGCTGAGATATTGAGGTCGAGCTGAGCTGTTGAGGCCGAGCGAAGCTGTTGAGGCCGAGCTGACTTATTGAGGTCGAGCAGACCTGTTGAGGCCGAGTTGACCTGTTGAGGCCAAGCCGACTTGTTGAGGCCGAGCAGACCTGTTGAGGCTGAGCGGACTTGTTGAGGCCGAGCTGACCTATTGAGGAGAGAACCTGTTGAGGCCGAGCTAACTTGTTGAGGCCGAGTGGACCTGTTAAGGCCGAGTGAACTTGTTGAGGCCGAGCTGCCCTATTGAGGCCAAGCTGAGATATTGAGGTCGAGCTGATCTGTTGAGGCCGAGCGGAGCTGTTAAGGCCAAGCAAACTTGTTGAGGCCGAGCAAATCTGTTGAGGCCAAGTTGACCTGTTAAAGCCAAGTTGAGTTGTTGAGGCCGAGTTGAGCTACCGAGGCCGAGCTGACCTTTTGAAGCCGAGCTGACCTACTGAGACCAAGCTTAGTTGCCGAGGCCGAGGTAGCTTTGGCCGTTATGCTGCCTAGTGGGCTCAGGGTTATTGACTCAGGAAGAATTGAGATGGCTGCAAACAAATGATTCGGGAAGAGCTCTGGATTGGCTACATCAAATGATTCAGGAAGAGCTTTGGATTCACTACATCAAATGACTCATGAAGAGCTTTGACTTGGCTGCAGTAATGGTTCTGGAAGAGCTTTGACTTGGCTGTAGCAATGGTTCAGGAAGAGCTCTGACTTGCCTGTGACAATGATTCAGGAAGAGCTCTGACTTAGCTCTAGTAATGGTTCAGGAAGGGCTCTGACTTGACTGCAACAATGGTTCAAGAAGAGCTCTGACTTGGCTGCAACAATGTTTCAGGAAGAGCTCTGAAATTGGCTGCAGTAATGATTCAGGAAGAGCTCTGACTTGGCTGCAGTAATGGTTCGGGAAGAGCTTCGACTTGGCTACATCAAATGATTCATTAAGAACTCTAGATTCACTGCATCAAATGATTCAGGAAGAGCTCTAGATTCATTGCATCAAATGAATCACAAAGAACTCTGGATTCACTCCATCAAACGATTCACGAAGAGCTCTAACTTGGCTGCAGCAATGGTTCAGGAAGAGTTTCGACTTGGCTAGACCAAATGATTCAGGAAGAGCTCCGACTTGGCCAAAGTAATGGTTCAGGAAGAGCTCTGGATTCACTGCATCAAATGATTCAGGAAGAGCTCTAACTTGGCTGCAGTAATGGTTTAGGAAGAGCTCTGAATTTACTGCATCAAATGATTTAGGAAGAGCTCTGAATTTACTGCATCAAATGATTCAGGAAGAGCTCTAACTTGACTACAACAATTGTTCGAAAGAGCTTCAACTTGGTTGCAGCAATGGTATGGGAAGAGCTTCGACTTGGCTGCAACAATGACAGCTAGAGCTTTCTTCTTTCATTTCGCTATCGTAGATTGTTTGGAGTATGGTAGAGAATGAATGACTTAAGATGTCGTTCCCACAGACGGCGCCAAACTATTGATGTAAAAATCTGGTCCACCTTTTTCCGACCTTTGAGTACCTGAACAGGAAGAAGACAAAAAAGACTTTGGCTAGAGCATGGGACCCTCCGATGCTAAAGTCAGCCTAGGAATTTGGGTCTTGTAGTATTGAGGGGTTTTGGGTGAGAGATTTTACGTACCTTTCACCATTAGAGACGCTCCTATTTATATAAGAGGGAAGATCACACCGTAAGAAGTCTTTCTTATTTAAGACTGCTGATATGCCGGATCTCTTCCTGAGATTACGGTCATCCAAGATCCTCGGGATATGATTTTATCCCTCGAAGATCTTGTGAGAGATCTTCAGGCCGTTGGAGAAATTCCCGGACTGTTAGTTCGGGGAAAGGTCGGGAGGGTGCCAAATATAGTGAAAGTAGGTAATACTGAGCCTCTTGATAGATCAGCGTTCGCCTTAGTTGAACCCCAATGATCATTTAACTCCGTTGTAGACAGTGTTGACCTATAGCTGAGCTATATCCGACCTATGGTCGGGTCGACCTGTAGTTAGACGTTGGCCGATTTATGGTTGTCTAATGGCCGAGTTATAATTGAGCAATGGCTGGGCAATAATCGACCTAGGGTTGACTTGTGGTCGATTTATAGCCGACCTATGGTTGATTTATAGTCGAATGGGCACGTAGCCATGTTCTTTGAGTGTCCTTTACAGTTGTATCGACCTCCTTGGAGGTCGGCCTGTTTCTGGACGTAGACGCCTTATCAGGCTCGGGTTTCATTGGGCCATTTAACTGGGTTACAATTGGCCTGGGATTGACCTATGGCTGACCTATGGGTTAGGTCAATATCTGGCCATTTGGGCAGACTCATAGTCCAATTCTTTGAGTGTCCTTACATTTGCATTACCCTTCTTGAAGGTCAGCCTGCTTTTGGACGTATAAGCCTTATCAGGCTCAGGTTTCACTGGTCCGTGCTGGTTCAGTAGAATTGCTCCATTCCATAAGCCGACTTATCGATTTGTCTAATTTTTCCCCAACAAATCTAATGACCCAAATTTCATACTAATCTTTATTAAAAAGAAAAGAAAAGCTAAAGCCTCATGATATTTACTTAAAAATTAAAAATATGGGTGTGATGGGCACAAGATGACCGTCAAGATGCAATTACTTGAAAAATTACAAGGCCTCAATGCATCAAAATACAAAGAGTCCCATCCAAGAAGCACCTCTAATGGCATCACTTAAATAAATCAGCCTGCCTAATGGTGCGAGTGTTCAACCATCTCAAACATAGAGTAAAATTTATTTTTTGGAAAAGCAAGTGAGGAATACTCTCTTATTATTTATCTGTGAACATAAAACTAAATTTAAGCATTGATTAGGACCGCAGGCCTGAAAATTGAGCCCAAGTCTGGACAATAGACAAATAGATAAACACGTCAATCGACTTCATCACATCCTTCCCTACGTCACCTTTGTTGTTCTTAAAAAAAGTTTAAGACCTGCTTGTCCATATTACAGTTGTGAACATTGGAATCACACCCACAAGGCCATGTTTAGGTGTTGACTCTGGAATAAGAAATGTTAGATTTGGAGTCGCCACTAGTTAGGTAACTCATATTTTTTACAATCAACTAAACTGACGTAGGGATGAACATGATGAGGATAACTACTCCGAATCCACAGAGCTTCTCTGGACTCCTCACAGAGACTTCTCGAATCCACGGGGAAAGAAAACAGAAAATAGAAATAAATTCAAAGAAATTCAAAATTAATTAATTGATGATTAAAAACGAGTTCACAACCCTTTAAATAGGGGTACCAAGTAATGGAAAAGAAATCAGAATCAAACTACAACTAAAACTCCTAGAAATTGGGACTTACTATAAATAGTAAACTTACTATTTATAAACGATCGTGATGTCTACTAGTGTGCAAGGTTTTCGGCCAAAAATAATAAGTGTCCTATTTGGCTTCACCAAACCGTTCTCCTAATTATTCTAAGCTCTTTTCACGTTGGGCGTAACTCCTAAAGCCCGACGAATGAAGAGTTATAATCAAACTAAAACTTATTATTTATAGTAAAAACGAAATTAAAACAGGGAAATGACCGTCGATCTAGGGGTTTTTCGCAATTCCGAGCTGTGCAACCCGACGTAGTAGGGTTGGTTGGCTAAAGTAGCTCGTTCTACCCCAAAATCATATATTTTACGTCAGCTAACTCATTCTGGATTGCGAGATATGCCCGATCTAAGGTCCGACAGTTCGGATCACTTCTGTCGTCGACCGGGCCTTTTCTGATCTATCTTGGCCATGAAACTGTCTGCGACCCGCTCTACATCATAGACCCTGCAGAATCCTTAAAAATCAGAGGATCCAAAGATTCCCTGCTTTATAATGACTCCTCATATCTAACTCGAGATTTTGAGTAAGGGACCTCGATGATAAAGAATGAAGGTGTTAGGCACCTTTTCACCTGCACATAAGTGTAGTTTCTACTTCATGGGATTAAATATAGTTTAGGGGATTGGGTAACTTTATCGTTGAGAAGTTTAACTGTCGGCTATGTATCCTAAAAGAGATGGAAATTGGTTTTAATCTAATAGCCAGCTACAGACAAGTTCTCCGCCGCTACTAGAGTTTAACTTAGAAATGGGTGTGAGGGATCATCAAGGAGATCCATCAGTATTCCGTGTTCCTAAGTTTTTTTTTTTTTTTTTTTTTTTCTTTAAAAAAAAAAAAAAAAAAAGAAGAAGAAGAGAAGAAGAAGAAGAAGAAAGAGGAGGAAAATTGGTCCCATCTTATAACTTGTCAGCCACAAGCTTGCACCTTTTAACTATGGGTGTCTAACTTAGGATAGTGAGTGAGGGATTTTCAAGGTAATCTGCCAATGCCTGTTTATCTAAGAGAGATGGAAAGAAGAACAAAAATGGTCTAGTCAATTCAAGTTTTTGGTGTGGCGGAATCCAGGAAACTACCAATTATCACAGCATATGCTCGAACATACCAAAGAAGCAAGGGGTTGGAAGGGATGCAATGATGCAATAACAAGATGTAGAGTGAAGAGTGCGGGCTAATTTACAGCTTGATTTGTTCAACATGAGGGCTATGAGGGGACAGCTTGAGTGTAGGTAGATGGACGAGTTGTCGCAATTGAGGAGATGGACAGTTGGTCAAATCTAATATGGATCGTACATGGATGATAGTTGGAGTAACGGCTCTCCTAGGTTCCCTCATCTGGTATCCCCCAGAAGAGGATCAAGTTAGCCCTTGCCAATATACAATGTGTGAAAGGAGAAAAGGTTAAGGGTTTTATAAGTAGTGAGGATGACATTTTGGTTATTTTGGTATAGTTTACGGGGGCAAAAGCTGACATGGAAAGCTCTAATTGGCTGATAGATGAGAATGCCACATGGCACTCTTTCATTAGCCAATACATGTTGTATGGATGGTAGAAAGAGAGTGGACCAAGGCATTTTCAGAATTCCAAAAATCTGGTGCAGCCAACGAGGTGATGGTAGATTTCTCTCTCCTCCAGCATGGCCCAACTCGATTTCTAAAATGAAAAACGTGGCGAGTGACACTGTGTGCCACCCACCCCATGTCTGGCTCCCAAATTGCTATGAGAGCTCCGGTGGACTTTGGGCATCTCTTGGGCTTCTGGTTTTTGAGTTAGACCAAGTCCAGCCAGGTCTGGGCTCGGACTTGGGCCTAAAATTAGGGCTAATTTAGGGCTTGCATGTAATCTGGATTAGGCTGGCATTTAGCCCAAATTTGGCTTGCATTTGTTTTAGTTTTTCGGCTTGACTTTGGCTAGGCTTGGATTTCTAGCTTGGGATTAAACTAAATTAGGGTTTGGATATGGTTCAAGGGTTCGGATTATGTATGACGAGGCTGGATGGGATTCAGGTTTGGAGATGTGGGGATCGGAGCTGTCGTTTATGTATCAAGCATTGAATTAGCCAAGCTATTCATCCTAGTTGGGGTGTCTACAATAGTATACGCTCGATTATTCTCTTAAGCTATGCATGTCCCCCAAATGTTATTGTCCATCTTCAAGCGCTACAAATGTGCCACATCATCAATCTTCGAGTTCCTTCATATGCTGCATTTGTCACATGCCAAATAGTACATGTATGCAATGCATGTGCAACTCGTGCCATCATATACTGTCAAGCACCATGTGTGCCATATGCTACCATGCATCTTTAAGCCCTTAGCATATGTAACATATGGCACTTACTACACTTGCTAAGTTTTCAATGTGCAAATACACCGTGTGCGAGTGCTTTACAAACATCGTGAGAACAATTAGACCAAGACAACATTAGTCAAACAAACAAGATTGCCTGAACAAGTTGTCTAGGACTATACTTTTGTTGCTACCAAGCCATACCCATATTGCTTAAAGAGTTTAAACAGTGGAAAATATCATCGATGAATCTATTGGTTTTAGAAGTCTAATTAAAAGGGTAAAAAAATCTGTCAAATACATCGAAATTTCCTTAATATCACATGCGCATAGATTTGCATTATCATGAATACACACGGGCACATGCACCGACACACAAAACCTCATTATATATTTCCACATTGCCCACCCGCAAACTCAAAATTGATGTAAATATATTAATTAAAACAAATAAGCTAATCCCATTACATAAGATTTAGAGCCAAGAAAGCTTGCATCGAATTCCTTGAGAAGATTCAGAGCCGAGAAGGCTTACTTTCGTAATCCGTCGTCTATTAACAAACTCTTTGCAAACACTCACGCCCTCGCCTTGTCTGCCTGCAATATCCAACAACAAAATCAACACGTCCACAAAGCAAAATCACTCAGTATGATTCAAATATGATCGTCGCATTAAGTTCAATTTACCATAGTTGGGTTGACTAGAAGACATTAATTACTAAATTAAGATGATAGTAATAATATTCAATGTTCTTAATCCTGATAAATAAAATAAAATAAGCCAAAATAGAACAATAGTTGTATATGTACTCAAAACTGGTTAAAGCCTTTGGGATTGACTCCCTCACCCTTTCACTTCACATTTTCATTAAAAGAAGGAGAGGTTTTACCGGCGTAAATCAGTTTGAGTCATCATGAGTCATGTCAACTTGACGGAGTTCATGAGTTGACTCGATGAGTCTTCTACAAAACTCAGCCCCTCAACCAAGTCTGCCAGTGGACTCGACGAGTTGCTCGAATTCTCACCGAGTCAAGTTGACTCGGTTGAGTTTCAAGTCACTTCAGCAAGTTTACAACTATGCATTTAAGTAATTAATTTTAAAGCAGGTTTTGATCTTGTATTTTATATGAAGAGTGCGATTGTGGTCCAGAGTCTTCATTCTAGTCATCGAGTTTTAGTAAGGTTTAGGCGTCTTTTTACTATTTTTAGTAATTTTTATTATTTTGGAAAAATATCCTATTTCGAGTCAAATTAAGGTCTAGGGTTTATTTTGCTTATTTAAGCACATCAAATATGTTGTAGTCAACACTTCATTCAATAATATCAATTATATTTATGTTTGTAGGGTCGTTTGGATGCTTGTAAATGGTTTTTGTGTTAAATGATTTGCAGGTGTAAATCATTTTATAGACTATCTTGTTTGGTTATAAGCTGTAAATGATTGTCTATGTTGGAATAGCCTGTAAATTGTTCTAGTTCCGTAAATGAAGAGCTCATCTTTGAAAATATAGCCGTTAGGTTGTAAATGAAAAGCCTGTAAATGAAATCATAGCTCTTTTCTGGGAAATCAAATGGGGTTGAAAGCTGTAAATGAATTACAAGCATTTATCATCATCCAAACATAAGACTCTAAACATTTACTTGTAAATCATTTACAGTTAGCCCTGTTTATAGGCATCCAAATGACCTCTCCTCGTGGATTCAAAGGCTGTTTTTGAGAAGAAGATGGTGATCTCCTCTTCATCCACACGTCCGCTACATTAATCACCAAAAGTGGGCCCTGACCGAACAGTCGCACCAAACAGAATACACTGTTTGGATAAACCAAGCATCATTTAATTCCCCTTCGTGTGACGATATACAATCTGAGTAGTGTATGCTTTAACTGAAAACATGAGCTACAATGCATGAACACGAACCTGTTGTTGCCAATTTGTAAAGCCTGTAATGAGAGAGAGAAGCACCGACTGTAAAGCTGATCCGCTCACTATCCCAATCCATAGGCCCCATCCTTTCAAATGCAAGACAAAACCCAAGATGCTAGCAACTGGAATTCCAACAAGATAGAATGCTCCAAGGTTTACATAGGCACCTAGATGCTGCCATCCACACCCTCTAGCAACACCTGAAAAATGTAAAAGAGAACTGTTTGATGAGAAATAGTAACTAAGATAACAAACAAAAAGAAAGACACTAGGAAACATTGAGTTCCCTATAGCTTGTTTAGGCATGTTTGGATATTCAATTGAATTGAATTGCATTAATTTTCTTGAAACAAGAGTAAAAAATATGAATGGTGTTAGCTCAACTCCATACATAATGAGAGACTGGCTCCCAAATTGCAACTTTTGTTTCAAATCCAACTTGAAACACATGGTATTGCAATGGGATGCACTCTAGTGGTACCAGTGCCACCATAGCCTTAGGGTGGTACTGGCCAAATGTGGGGCCCGCGTGTTGTATTCACACCATCCAATCCATCAAGGTGCATCACCTCAAGAAACCCCCAAGGCCCAATAATTGTTCCGATCTAAAATTAAGTGGGCCGCACGAACAGAAACAAGCTGAGAGGAGACACCCATCCTTGAATTTAAAAAGTGCGCACCCAAGCCCAATACCTTGATCACTACCTTATAGTGAATAATGAACTGAATGAATTGCATTTCAGTTTGATTGAGCATCCAAGCATGCCATTTGAGAAGGCAAACAGAAATGGATGGTGAGACGATCACCTGAGAGGACCCCTTGTAGGCTATCTGTGATGACTAACAGGCAAATCAGAGGCACCATTCTCCTAACATAATCTATGACTTCCTTCTCATTGCTGAAAGCATAACCAAGAACGTAGCGGATACGGAAAAGGGCCGTGCCCACTATTGCTGTCGCCACGACTGCCACACACATCACAACACACACAGCTAAGCGGGCCGCCTGTGGTTTTCCAGCTCCTAATTCATTCGAAACTCGAGTGCTGTAAGACAACCAACAGTTCCTTGTTAACACATGCAATGCTTGTGCACTTAAAGATGTACATTGATGCATGAATGAATGGATCAGGATTAGAGCAAACCTGGCAGCAGCACCGAGCCCATACGGAATCGTGTAGAGCAACGAAATGGTGGTGAGGCTGTTCATGAAGATTAAAAGAAATTAGACTATAGGGTCCTTTGATAACATTATCTGACTCAATCAAATTCCACCGCGCTATAATTTTCAATGGCTGATATTCTACGGGCGACCATCCAATACAGGCAAGAATCCACAAATCATAGTCCAATTGCAGGTGGATAGTAACCCCAAACTCATCTGATCAGATTATCTCAACCATCTGATATATTTATTTTGAACTTGAACAAATGACCATTTTATGGCCACCAAGTAGGTGGTTAGGATCATCAGATGAGTGTAATCTCAAGATAGGCCCCATCGATAATGACACCCATGGTTTGGATGGTCATCTCGACTGAGATACATGTATTATTAAGAGTGTGTTTGGTTGCACCAAATTAGATTTGTTAATGATGAAATTTCAAGAATATGGAGCAACCAAACACACCAAAAAATAAATAAAAATTCCCAACTACTAAACATAGAAGTGCAGCTACATCCATACCATATTGAAAGAGCTGAAGTTTCTAGCTTTGGATTGGGTAGAAGCCCAGACAACAAGATAAGCAGTTCAAATGACCACCATTCAAGACTACAATCATCAATAGAGAAAAACATCCATTAGAAGAGGCAAAAAATAAACAAATGTTTCCAAATCATAAAAACCGTAAAGGTAGTGGAAAGACATGAATTACCATATCATCACTGCAGATGGAATCGCGAGCCGGAAGAACTCATCAAGGCCTTGAAACACTTCTTTCGAGAGTGGGGCGCAGGTCATTTCACAAGATGGAGAGTACTTCACATACAATCCAAGGATGACCACGTTCAACCAATACGATATACTGATCGCCAATGCGGCCCCGACATTTCCCAACCCGGATTTATATACTAAGACCCAGGATAGAGGAATATGAAAACATAGAGTTGCCAAAGAGGTTAGGAGCATTGGAAGAATCAAGCTCTGAGATTGAAAGAATATTACTAGCGGTTGAAGAATTGCGTAAGCGAATAGTGCAGGGATCATCCACATTACATACTTCCCTGCTTCGAATGAGATTAGAGGATCTTGGCCAATGAAAGTCAGGATCTTTCCCATGAAAGCCCATAAAAGAGAGAGCGGTAGAGCGACCAAAAGCAGGGCAAGTACAGCCTTTTGAGTGTGAATTCCAAGCTTTTGATATTGCTGGGCTCCGTAAGCTTGCCCGCATAGAGTTTCCAATGCACTTGCCATTCCCATCTGTCACAATGTACAAATTTCAATCAACCAGGCAATGACTTTTTTTTTTTTTTTTTAAATTATTATTATTATTATTTTTTTAACATTTTATTTCGATGATTCGTATATATTTATTAGGACTTGTTTTCTGATACTTCTCATGAATCCTGACAATCTAATATTTCAAGAAGATAGTGAAATGGTGGAAAAGGATTCTTGTAGCTGACCCCAGTTAGTTAGGACAAGACTAAGATGATGTTGATGATGATGATGATTATTTGTTTTTTAGGCCCAGATGCACCGTCCACAAAAACCGTTACATGCAGCATACGTGGGACATCTGAGCCATGCATAAGGTGGGACTTTTCTGTGGTCCAGTATCAGGTGAACCACCCCTGATATGGAAAGAAATGAACTTTCAAGAAAACGTGCCCACAGTCCACAACTAACGTATATTTGCAGCCCACCTAATGAACAGAGTGTCCTGTTTCTTGTGCATGTTCATCTTCATGGGGTGTGTCCAGACAAGGGGGCATGTGGGGCTATCAAACCTCTTACTAAGAAGGGAAAGAGTAGTTGTTAAGAGAGCTTGATGGATTCAAATGAGGAGCTCAGAAAGTAAAGGCATTGTAAGGAAGAATTTGAAGATATTTCAAATCTACATTTTTAGTTAGAGCTGGGCATCGAGTTAAGTCGGACGGAGTTAGGGCTGACTCGACTCAATCCGATTTTGAAATAGGCCTGACCCGAACTTGATCTGACTCGATACCAAGTCCAGAATGCCTAACTCGATCCGAGTCCGTTCTGGCCTGGACTGTTCTAGATAGAGTCGGGTCGAGTTGGCACCGAGTCGGATTGAGAGATGAGGGAGGTAGAGATCGAGAGAGTAGAGAGGAGAGAGAGGAGGAGGAGGGAGGAGGAGGAGGATGGTGATGGTGGTGGGTGGTTCCTGGGCTTGGAAGATGAGGAGGATGAGGGAGGGAGAGAGAGAGAGGCTAGGCTTGGAAGATGAGGAGGATGAGGGAGGGAGAGAGATTTTAGGATCATGTCGGGGTAGGGTGCGGCGGGTAGGATTAGAGAGTCAGGTTTCGGATCGAGTTACTAGGTAACTCAAACTCGACTCGGTTTGAGTTTGGATTGGGCGAAGCCTACTCGGTTGGGACCGACTCACCCATTCGGTTTGGGTCAAGTTGGATTTGAACGAGTCGGAGTTGTCTCGTGCCCACCTCTATTTTTAGTCCATCAATCATTGAAGGCGATTCCGATTCTGATAACGGTTTAAGATGCACTCATTGAAAATTTCCATACATGTAGCAATGAGATGAGTGAATCCATGCCACATATCTAGAAGGCCCCACCATGGAAGGCTCATGGCCCCATATTTCATAAACCACACCAATTGGACATTTCCCGCCATTTAGTGAGTAGCCTTCAAACCAGTGCTGAATAATGAAGATGGCTAAGATTGTCCAATTGGCCCGTCTTTTGAGGGCACCACACGAATGGTCCCAATTCATATCTCGTACCACGTGTATGACGGAGGAGGTATCACGATTAAGTATTTGTTATTTATCAAAATGGAGAAAAGAAGAATATTAAAAGAGCTAAATGCACATATAAGTAGGGTGTGATTGGGAAGAAAATTGGTCATATAAGAATTATAGGATCTTGAGCTTCTCAATGTCTCAGGCTCCCAGACCCAAACATGTGGGGCCCACTGTTTGGTAATCCAGACCATTAATCTGATAGGGACAACCATAGATGGGTTTACTCCAAAAGCATCCAGATTCATAGCGTTTAATGACTTCTTGAAAAGACTGACATTTTACAAGTTTTCTCAAGAGTATAAATACTAGGGAATAAATTTTCTCATTTGCGGGACTATAAGAAAAGGATGCCTTATCAATGTGCCTAACCAGTGCAGACTCTCTGTGCATTATTAGGGTGAGAATTTATGTGGGGCCTAAGATTACCAACATATGATTGCAATGGACCACTATATCCAAGGGGTCCACCATAGAGTACATATTTCTTAATATCAACTAGTCGATGATCACAACCACTTTGAGCCTATTTGGCTTACCAATCATCATGGTAACGTAAAAAAAAGTATCATCATTATAATTTTACACCACCAAACTAAATATGGGAATTATCGGTCAAATGTAAATGTTTTTAGAAGATCCGTAAAAGAATTTGTAATCGTCTCACTTTTTCATAGCGTTATTTGAAAACTTGAGTCTAAGCAACGACATCAATGTATAGATATGATAATTTAATATAAAGTAATGGGAAAATGTCATCACTATGATTTTACCACCGATAAGCCAAACATAAGAATTGGACTATCAAATGCATATGTTAGTAGGAGATAGGTAAAGAAATTTGTAACCATTGCACTTTTCCTTTACATTAACATGGTAATAATTGGTAATCCAAACAGGTCAGGGATGGTAAGAAACATTCTTACTCCTACCATCCATTTTGAAATCCCATAAAAATCATAGTTGACTTTGGGTCATCTACGCCTATCCAATAGTCAAAAGTCAGGCCCGAGCTTAACCCATTTGGGAATAATAAATGTTAGGATCAATAGAGCCTAGTCATCAAAGTTGTACTGTTCATCCAGCCAGCAATTTCGTAATTTCACACGAAGTTTTATTATAAACTTCAGTTCACTTATATATATATATATATATATATATATATATATATATATATATATATATATATATATATATATATATATATATAGGTAAAAGGTACAATGCGCTCGAGTTGACGATAAGCTCCCATGAGGTCGAGCTGTGTGGGGCCCACCGTGATGTGTTTCGACCATCAACACCGTGCATTTGATGGGTACCCTTTAAATTATGGGATATCCAAAAATCAGCCGTATACGGAACTCAGGTGGGCCATACCATCTAAAAATATGTGAAGACACCGTTAAAACATATAAAAGCACTTGGTGGGGCCCACTTGAGTTTTGCATGCGCCTGAAACTTGGTCTGAACCCTCATTCAAGTGGGACACACATAATGGATGGGCTGGATTTGTAAACTACATCTCGGTGGGCCCTCAAAAATGGTTATGAATGTTTTAATGGTGTGGCCCACACAAGTCACGGATTGACTTGATTTTTGAGACCTAGGCTCACGATGGAATGGTGCATCTGACTGATGGGGTAGATGTTCGAAACGCATCACAGTGGGGCCCACACAGCTCGACCTCATGGGGCGTTAAAATTAGCTCGAGCGCATTGTACCTTTTCCCATATATATATATATATTGTTGGGATTTGTGCTGCGGAATTACACAGATCTAGGATAGCAATCCAAGAGTGCCAAGCAATCACAAGAGAAACACAAAGATTTAACGTGAAAAATCCTTTCAGGAAAAAATCACGGCACAAAGCGACAAAATTCTACTATGAAAATAGAAATTACAAAGAGAAAATATTTACCCGATTCGAACAATCTCGAATCTCACCCTTGCTACACCCTTTAGAAGCCCTAAAATCCCTTTAGGAAACCCTTTAGAAAGCCTTAGCATGCCTAAGAATGGCCCTAAGGACTCCTTTTTATAGATGGGGAAACCCCACTTACGCACCTCCCTAGAAACTGCCTCAAATTTACGCAGTCTGCACATAAACCACGCATAGTCTGCATAATCCTCGACTAGTCGAGCCTGGGCTTTGACTGGTCGAACCTGTCCCTCGACTGGTCGAGCATCCTGGAATTTCCAAATACATAGTCGAGCCAGTCCCTCGACTGGTCGAGCATCACGATGAACAAAGATTTAAGACATCTGTTTTACAACAATCTCCACCATGTCTTCAATCTTTAACCATGCAGCTTCTTGACTTCTTCTTTTATCTCTACATCATATCATAGCTTTTCATGCACACTCCGTCTATCTTTTATGCCATCGCCAAGCCCAAAAAAGTTGCACAGAACTTGAACTTCTTTGCATGAACGACCTTGGTGATCATGTCTTCCGGATTCATGCTGGTGTTAATCTTCTCCAGAGTTACGCCTCATTCCTTAAGCATCTCCGTCACCGCCATATATTCCGCTTCGGTCGTGGAAAGAGCCACCACAGACTGAAGCTACGACATCCAACCATTTGCTCAACCCGCTAGTCCCTCGACTAGTCGAGCATCACGATGAACCAAGATTTAAGACATCCGTTTTACAACATATATCATAGAGAGAGGTATCATTGTTCATTTTTTGCCTTTAAGCATAGTGGATCGATGTGAATCCATGAACGTACTAAAAAGGAACCACATAAATCTCTGTCTTTTCTCTTTTTTCTTTTGATAAATATTGTGGTGTGTGTTGTCGAGAAGGGATCTCTTCTCCCAAGAACTGGTATCAGAGCTCTTGGTTTTGAGTGGAAGCAATGTCGGAAGAAGGAAAAGTGATGATTGAAAAGTTCATTGGTTCGAACTTCAGCTTCAGAAAGATGTAAACAAAGGATTACCTCTATGAGAAAGATATCTATCTTCATCTTAGAGGAAAATCAAAGAAATTAGAAAAAAAAAAGAAAAAAAGAATGTTCGATAACGACTGGGAGATGCTCGATAAAAAGGCTCTAGGGATGATTCCAACTTTCTCTAGCAAAACTTGTTGCATTTAATATCGCGAAAGGGAAGACCATAGAAGATTTGACAGAAGCCCTACTAAGGATGTACAAAAAACCCTCTGCTTTTAATAAAGTTCATCTGATGAAGAGGTTGTTCAATATGAAGATGTCTGATGGTAGAAACGTGGTTGAGCATCTCAACAAGTTCAACACAGTCACAAGCCAGTTAAAGTCCATAGGCCTCAATTTTTATGATGAAATTAGAGCTCTTCTAATGTTATTAAGTTTACCAGAAAGCTGGGACAGTTTGGTGGTAGCCGTGAACAACTCTACCGAATCAACGAAGTTGAAGTATTATGATGTCATAGGCCTCATTCTATGTCACGCCCCGAACTCGGAAACCGGGCTTACAAAATTCTCAATCGCTGAATCCAATGCCGACAACCTCCATAGTACCTCATTCTCGGCTCCCGGCATCCATACACTAGGTTCCGATCCTGGGATGCTACAAGGAGGATTTCTAATCATCAATTTGATTTGTAATGAGCATAACCATCAGCATAACCCACAAATAATAACCAAAAGCACACCATCACAAAATCCACTATGATAAAAAACTTTGAGTACAAGGCGTATGAAAGGAAAATACAATATAATGCAAATAATGGAAACTCCAAAGGCTCAACCGTACACTCCTGTTGCTAGTGTACTACGGCTGCGTCCTGACGTCACCTGCACGCATCAATCGTGCATAAGCTTATAGAAAGCTTAGAGGGTGGTGTAAGTGTGTGTGCAATACGAGCGTGCTCAGAATATAAGGTCAGGGTAATGCGAAAGTATGTTGATAAGTACATGAATGCAATCAGCCGTACCAAGGCTATGCAGTGCAAGATATGATGCTATCGGTCATGTCAAGACCATGCGATGCAAGATGCAACTCAAGCATGCCAATCCTCATCATATATCAGTACAGTTCTCGGTCTGGATAATCACCGGGGTTTAATACACTCTAAATGGCACTGCCGCTCTCCTAGCCGCACAATCCAAGTGAGCGTAAGAAACTTCACTATCCGCCTGGTCAATAATCTGCCAATACCTATCCGGCACGTCGATAGCAGGACCATTTACGAGCTGGTCAAACTCAGCCTAGTATTGCCCCCTACCCTCGGGCGAGTAAGGCCACACCCCTTTTCAACCGACCATGACACAGTGGGAGACACGGCCTCCTGGTATTCGGCCCTCGTGCGCTCATGTATCCACTCGGTCTCGACGTTGGAGTCATCCTCTGGTACCATCGGGTTTAGAGATTTTCACCCAGGGGCATCTATGGTGCCCCGATGCTAGAAACAGTATTTTCGGTATCTAATCTGTCCATCCACGATGTATCTGTGGAGGCTATGACCCTGATGTCACTAGGGCATACAGTAACCATAATCACACAAATGCAAGTACATGAATCACACTACCAGTCATGCAACAGTCCTGCGTGTACCACGCGCTCATGTAGGGCAACTCCACTTATCAGGGAGCCCATAAACAATCTGCCCGAGGGCACATGATATGATCCGTCACTCCTCATATCAAGCATACATATGATGCGTATGATCATGAATCATGGATTTATACTAAACATGTTATATAGTGATGGACTCTGTACATAGCGAAAATGGGCCTAAACGGCCTACACATTACAAGTATGGGCCTATTAATGGGCTTTAGGGCGAGTGATAATGCGGACATTTAACCAACATCATCCTACAATGTGGACGTCAAACCATCATTGCTCCCAAGGCATGGCCCGCCATCGAGACCATCACAAGAACTACGGTGGAAACACATTATAATGGGCCTTATATACATCTCATTGGGCCTCAACCCATGGGCCTCTAAAATGTCAAATGGGCCTTAAATCATGGTCTCATATATATCAAAGTGGGCCTCAGTGGGTCTGCCACAATTACATCAAGTTGGGCCTTGCATATGTCACAATGGGCCTCATACAATTCAAGGTGGTCCTTAACAACGGGCCACAAATACATTAAGATGGCCTTATCACATGGCCTTAAAATAATTTCCAAAATGGTTGGACGGTTTGGATGAAACTCATGCATCATGGTGGATCTCATAGAAATTAAAAGGATGGACGACATAGATGAGGTACATACTCATGGTGGGGCTAATGGAAGGTGTGGATTACAATACATACATCAATGGGTCCCATGTGGGGCCTACCATAATGTTTATTTTCCATCCAACCCATTGATAAGGTCACTCAGTCCTGGGGCCCACAGTAATGTTTATTTTCCACCCAAACTTGGGCCCACTATAATGTTTATTTTCCTCCCAAACATGGGCCCATTGTACTGTTTATTTGCATCCAATCTATTCATAAGGTCACGTGGACCAGGGCCCACCATAATGTTTAAATGCCATCCAAACTGTTCATATGCATGGTCACATGGACCAGGGGCCCACGGTGATGTTTATTTGCCTCTAATCTGTTGATAAGGTCACGTGGACCTAGAGCTCACTATAATGTTTGTTTTCCATCCAACCGGTTGATAAGGTCACGTGGACCAGGGGCGGGCCCACCGTCATGTTTATTTGCAATCCAAACTGATGATAAGGTCACGTGGACCTTGAGTGAAGAGGAAAAACAAATTTCATATTGATACAAAACTTCCGTGACCCATAAAGGGTTTCAATGGTAGGCGTCCAACCCACTATTTCTTGTGATGTGGGCCACCTAAGATCTGAATACGGCTGATTTTTTTTGGTGGCCTACAGTTGGGAGGAGGGCCCACCAAATGTAAGGTGTTGATTGTCGACACACATCAAGGTGGGGCCCACGGCTGGGACCGTGGGTCCCTGCCAGTCTGTCCGCCCGTCCACTATTAGCGGTAGCAGCAGGTGCTGCTGCCTTTTGTTTTTGTTTTGTTTTTTTTTTTAAAAAAAAAAAATCAGAAATTTCGCGATTTTTCCCATGTGGGGCCGCATCTGAAAAATCATACCCGGCCATTAGATTCTACGGTCCCTGATTGACCAAATGAGACAAATATGAGACGTGTTTTTGGCGAATAGAAGGATCAAGGTGGGTTTCAATGGTAATACCGCTATTTCTTATGGTATGACCTGCCAGAAAATGGGATCAGCTTCATTTTTCGGCTCAACGCCTAAAATGAGCTGGAGAACGGAATGGACGGCGTGGATCAGCCCCATACATCAAGGTAGAGCCTACATGGGTGGCCTATTCCAAAAGCTCTCTTTTTTTTTTTAGCTTGCAAGTACACACCTATGTCAATACACATACTCCATGTTAGCCACACCTGTCCAGCGTCCAGGGACGCTGGATGACATGGATAAACACATGCATTGTGGTGGGTCCCACATGGACGTGGCCCACCATTCTAATCAAGGTGGGTCCCACATAAACGTGGCCCACTTGACCTAGATCAATCTGATATTTATGTTTTCCTTCCATCCATGCTCGCTAATGGGCTGGATGGGGTAGATCCAACACATCCATCCGATGGGTCCCACATGAAATATGTGATTCATGGTGGGCCACACTCACCCCTTCACCATCATCACCATTCAAAGAAAGAGAGAGAGAGAGAGAGAGAGAGAGAGAGAGAGAGAGAGAGAGAGAGAGAGAGAGAGAGAGAGAGAGAGAGAGAGAGGGACCCCGCCACTATGGGCCCCTCATGGATACAACAAATACATCAAATGGGTCCCACAACAAGTGGGCCCTTAAAAATTGAATTTAACAGAGGATCACCCACCTCTAGGCCTCCTCCTTGCTCCCTTAGGCTCTTCTGCTCCTTAGCTTGCCTTTTGATGGAGGTTGATGGACTTTTGATGGTGTGAATGAGAGATGAGAGGGTGGGCCAGACTTGTGGTTTGGGAGAGAGGAAGCTTGGACGTGTGAAGCTTGTTGCTTGGGAGAGGTTTTTGAGAAATGAGGAAGAGAGAGAAGTGATGAGTGAAAAGGATGGGTGAGGTGTGATGGGTGATGGGTGGAGTGATGGGTTATAAGAAAGGGATGGGTGGAGAGAGAGGGAGAGTTGACTTTGGGAATGGGAGAGATGGGTTGCTTGTACTTGGGTATGGTTTGTACTTGACTTGTACTTGACATGAGTGATTGATTGATGGGATAGGTCATAGAGATTCTCTCGGAATTTGCACGCGCGATTTTTTCCTCGAAATGAACGCTGACCCACATCTCCTAGCCCGGGCATCGGTTCGATGCGCAAGTCGCGGCGTTGGAACTGTGGTGATGGCGCAGTCGCTATGATACAAGTTCTGGTTCGAGTCAACTTCGGTATGCGGGACCCAGCTTAGGATCGCGCGCAAATGCCATATATGGGTCGAGGATTGCCGAAATTCGACCGGGAGAACCGCAGAAGCATATGAAACGGTACGGACTAAGATATGGGTCTTACATTCTAAGTAAGGAATTTCGGGAGGAAAGCGTCAGAATCTTTACATGAAACATCAGAGAATGCTCTAAATGCTAAAGAAAGAAGAAGAAAATCAAGGAGAGAAAATAAAAATCATGATCGATCAAGATCGAGGAAGAATAGATTATCCAAGTTATCGCTTTAATTGTGCACAAATGTCTTCACTCTACATATAGAGCGTGACATAAAGGGCTAGTTTGCAAGTTGGATTTGGTGAAAGATTATGACCATCTTGATGTAGAGCAGGTCACGAATAATTTCATGGCTAAGATGGACTAGAAAAGGCCCGATCGGAGACGGAGATGATCCGGACTGTCAGAACTTAAAACGGACGTATCTCGCAAATCGGAATGAGTTATCGGACATAAAATATATGATTTTGGGGTAGGACGGGCTACTTTAGCCACCCAACCCTGCTACACCAGGTTGTGTAAGTGGGATTTGCGAAATACCGTCAAATTGATGGTCATTTCCCTATTTTAATTAGTGCACAGGACTGCCCTGTTTCTATAGATTCCTTTACGAAGTCCTGTATGGTTAAGAGGAAATGACCCTCCACTTTAGAAGTTTCAAGTCGTCCCTCTGGATCCATATGGGCCAATATTTTATAGTAAAAATTGAATTAAAACAGCAAAACAATGATCGATCTGATGGTATTTCACAAATCCAGCTTGCATAACTCGATATACCGAGGTTGGGTGGCTAAAGTAGCTCTTCCTACCCCAAAATCATATATTTTATGTCCAATAACTCATTCTGGTTTGTGAGATACGTCCGTTTTAAGTTCTGACGGTCCAGATCATCTCCATCTCTAATCAGGCCTTTTCTAGTCCATCTTGGTCATGAAATTATCTGTGACCTATTCTACATCAGGTTTTGCAAATCTGTCTTGCGCAACCTGGCATAGCAGGGTTAGGTGGCTAAAGTAGCTCGTCCTACCCCAAAATCATATATTTTACGTCCGATAACTCATTCCAGTTTGCGAGATACGTCCGTTTTAAGTTTTGACAGTCCGGATCATCTCCGTCTCTGATCAAGCCTTTTTCTGGTCCATCTTGGCCATGAAATTATCCGCAACCCGCTCTACATCACATGTCAATTGAAAATTTCTTGACTACTTATTGGGTCGGATGGGGTGTGGACAGAGATGGAGGAAATAAATAGGTGAATGCATAGGCTTGATGCATTTCTCAGTATTGCTTAACAGACAGGGGCCTTCGACAAGGTGATCCATTGTCTCTATTCATCTTCGTTATAGTCTTTGAGGCCCTTTCAAGGATGTTACACAAAATCTAGGAAGAAGATCTCACAGGCGACTTTAGGATTGAAGGAATGCTAAGCCCAATATCTCTTCTCCAATTTGTGGATGATATCCTTCTTTTCTGTGACGTAGATCCATCCAAGATAGAGCTTTTGAAAATCCGTTGCTATAAGGAAATCTCAAGTCTAAAGGTTAACATAGCCTAAAGCAAAATGTTTGGAGTATGCATGGAAGAATATGAAGTCAAACAAATGGTTAATTTGTTTGGATGTGCGATGGCTCCTTGCTGATTTCTTTTATGGGTCTACCTTTATGCATTGGTAAACCACCTAAACATCTCTAAGTTAAAGTGCCATAGTGGTTTGAAAAGGATGCTAGTTAAATGGAACTCTCGATATATTTCGTATTATGGCAGACACATTACTCTCATTAAAGCGACACTCTCAAACCTCCCCCTTGTACTTTATATCGCTCTTCAGATGCCATTTGGCCTACTTTGATGCATGTATTATATATTGATGTTGTCCATCCGTTTCTACAGATCATTTTATGACACGAGACCATAAATGAAGTTGATTCAAATCCAAGGTGGACCACACTACATGAAACTGTGGTGATTAACCATTAAAAATTTCTTGTGGGCCACAAAAGTTTTGGATCGGGATGAAATACTTTTCTCCCTTTATCTAGGTCTGTGTCACCTTATCAACAAATTGGATGGCAAATAAACATTACAATGCCCCTTAGGAAGTTTTCAATGGTGGGTGTTCAATTACCATTGTTTTATGTAGTTTGGTCCACCTGAAATTTGTATGTGCTTCATTTTTGGGCCCCTGCCCTAAAAAATGAGCTAGGAAAATGGATGGACAGCATGGATATAGTACACATAGTGTTTAAAGTATCAGTATCGCTACAAGTTTCGCAGGCCAGCGATACGGAAACAATATCGATATCGCTAATAATTGGAAATGCGGGGAAACATGGGAAAAACAGTGAAATTTTTAGCAAAACTTCAGGAGATGCTAAAATGTACATATTTGCATATTTACAAAAAAAAATTACAAAAAAAAAAAAAGAGCATACATAACATGTTTTCATTTAATGCGGCCTTAAAAGCATGTATTGTTGGAATAAATCACTCCGAACATCCCATTCAGCCTATTTAACCATCCAACCTTCCATCCAAACATCCATCAATATTGTAAAATATCAACAACACATGATATTTCATTAAGAAATCATCAACAATTAGAAATCAAATGAAAAATTATAGTCATAATATCGTGCATGTTGGGATATCGATAATATCGAGACATTATCAATATTATCAATGAGAAATTGAACGCTACATACAACCATGTGCCCATGAAAAAAGATATGAAATAATTTTTTTTCTAATAAACAAACTTTTGATGATATCAATATGTTGTCGATATTATTGAAATATCATCGATACACTTGGATATAAGCATTACCTAGAATTTACATAGTCAAAATTTTTAGTGATATTGATGTATTAGCAATACAAGTAACACCTAGAATTTACATAGTTGAAAATACTGGCGATTACATTAATGATATTGATACGTCGGTGATACTTAGCGATACATTACTAATACCTGAAATTTCTGATATTACCAACCTTATTGGTATTGCTACTAGTGTTACCAGTATCTCTGAGCTAGAGATTAAGATAATATTTGAGATATTTCCGTAATATCATAGATAATTTGAACATACACATACAGTTGAAGTAGGGCCCTCTGTCAGGGCAGCACTAATCCGCTCCTCTCTAAACTTTATAGATAAATACTTAGATACCCTGGAGAATGCGGTAGATGATACATCTACCTAGAAAGAAAGACATTACTGAAGATTTTCATAGGTAGATTTCAAGTCATTCAAATTAAACCATCCAAAATACGGGCGATTGTGGACTTTTCACAATCTGAATTATTTAATACTATGGCAGCCCAGGACCCCTGAAACGCAGGCTGTCAAATATTATAAACGTAGCATACATTAACTAATTAAACCGACTAAACTGTGGAAGCTACTGTCTTTTACTTACGGTGCCAAATTCAGACAAGTGGAATAATCCTAACCACTGATTGGGTGACATGTGTTTGTTGAGGTAAGACCGTTGGATATTGTACATGTTTAACGGTCTAATAAATTTCCACCAACCCGGTGGTCAGACAAACAAATACGATCAACTTTTGGTTCATGGCACGTGTAGACTGGGACCTATAATTTGGACAGTTTAATTCACAATAAATGCGTGCCATGTGTGCAATTTCTAAGTAATTCCTAAGTGGCAGCGTATCATCTACCACTCTGCTAGAGTATCAATTTGGACCGTCTGCATTCCAAATGACGACTGTTTAAGCAGCACATCGGTGAGTAGAGCTGTATACAGAGCGAGTTAGCTTGCTCGTTCGACTGGATTCGAAAAAGCTCGATTCAACTCGGTTCGAAACTGAGTTCCAACCAAGTTGAGCTGATTTTTTGTGCTCGAAAAAATTCTGAACCGATTTCTTGCCCAAGCTCGACTCAACTCGAATCGAACCCAACTTGAATCAAACTTGGATTAAACCAGTTGGGTAACTCAGTTACTTTTTTTTTTTTTTTTTTTTTTCAAGTCTGCCAATTGAGCTATGTATCTGGGTGTCAGTGACTCAGTTACTTTGATATTGATGATTGAGCTATGTATCTGGGTGTCAGTGACTCAGTTACTTTGATATTGATGTCGCTCACTGAGCGTTTGATGAAATGACCCAACGAAGTGTGATTGATGGCAAAGGTGTGTACTTGAAGCAAATATCTTTTTTTTTTCTTGATTTTTATGTTGCTTAGAAGGCGTTTGATGAATTACTTATAAAATCACTTAATCATTTTATATACAATGAAATTTTAAAGGTGTAGTTCATATGTTTATAAAAATGCTGTATAGGCAAACTCAGATCAATTTTGGCTCGAACTCGGCTCAAACTTGCCTAATTTGAAGACAGTACCGAACCGAGCCGAGTTGGCCAGCCAGGCTCGAGGACCTAGCTGAGCCCAGCCAACTCGGTTCCACTTGTTTACACCTCCAGACTGTGGGGACGTGATTTGTCTAGTGACCCTGACACTGTACAGCTTGCTGGTGTCAAAGTTCTGTGGCCCCCACACCTTTTCCCATATCCACGCCGTTCATCTATATTTCCAGCTCATTGAAACCATTTTGGGGGTTTCCTACGGATGTGGCCGCAAGAAGTTTTCGACGGTTAGCATTCTTAGCGTGCTAAGGATGGCCCACTCATCGCGTGCCCCACAAGCGCCAGCTGTATGTAAACCTCCAATCGAGCTCTTTTTTTTTTTTTCCCTCCCCCTAATCCTTATGTCCCGTATGCGTGGGGCCCACCTGAGGAGTCAACCGGCCTAACTTCGCAGCCATTACATGTTCACCGATGCTCACGTCCACTGAATGACCTACAAATCTCACACGTGTGATAGTTTGGCACGCTCGCCGCATGAGAATAAGGACCCGCGCGCATTGTGTGGTGACCCTGCCATCGTCGACCTCCGTGATGGCAGGACTCGATGGGGCCCACTGTGACATATGTGTTTTATCCATTCCGTCCATCCGTTTTTCCACCTCAATTTAGGCCATGATATTAAAATCGAAGCATATTCAAAGCTCAAGTGCACCACACAAGGAAAGATTGGAGATTGAAAGCCTACGGTTGAAAACTTCTTAGGGGCCACAGAGTTTGGGATCAATCTGATATTTGCGTTTTCCCATCATCCATGTCTGTGTGACCTTACGAACAGGTTGGATGACAAATACACATCACTGTCTACCCTAAGAAGATTTCAACGGTGGATGTCATTATCCCCACTGTTTCCTACGATGTGGTCCACTTGATCTCTGGATAAGTTTATATTTTGAGCTCATCCACTAAAATGATCCGTAAAACGGATGTACGGTGACGATAAAACGCCTGCATCACCATGGGCCCCACAGAGTACTCCTACCAGGTCGGTGTAGCAGAGTCACCATGCACGTATCCTGTCCATGCGTGCCACTTGGAAAGTTCCAGGTTCATCTGAAGTGTGCAGGTGGACCCCCCACCGTCGAAGTCACCATTAAGGAAAATCAAGCTGGTCCACCCATCAGGTGGACCACCCAACTGTCCTGAATCAATCTAGACATGTGGACCCACCTGATGAGTAGTCTGGCCCCATTTTGGGTACGACCACCTCCTACACGATTCAGATGTACCCCACACGCTTGCGGGATTAGCCACGTGTGAGGCAAGCATAAATCTTCCATAGATTACACTCATTTGAGAGAGAGAGAGAGATGACATACCCATGACGCTGAAACCAAGGACACTAGAGAGTGAAGTAGCTATGGCAGCGCTGGAGAGAGCAAGCTCACCAAGGTGGCCCACCATCATCAAAGAGATCTCCTGCCGTAGATTTTGGGACACTAAAACTACAATCATGGGCCCAGCTAAAAAGCCCTGCTTTTTCACCTCCTCCATCACCACACCCCATCTTAAATCCCCACCGTCCCTTCTCTCTCCACTCTCCTCTTTCCACAACAACCCTTCTTCCATCTCTTTTTGAGATATGATAGGAAAGGCTTATACAACCCAGCGTTGTGACCGTCTTACGTAATTTATAGGGTGGGATATGGCACGTGCAAGGCACGGGAAGCGGATTACGTACTGAGTAAATCAGCATCCTACAGCGTACTGAGTAAACTCTGTGAAGCCCACTGTCATTTATGTGTCTTATCCACGCGTCCATCCGTTTTAGGATATTATTTTAGAATATATATGTAGAATATAAGCATATCAAAATCTTGAGTGGACCACAACATGGGAAGCAGTGTGAATTGAACGCTCACCGTTGAAATCTTCTAGGGGCCTCTAGGAAGGTTCCGACGGTGGACACCATTATCCTCACTTTCTCCTGTAGTGTGGTCCACTTGAGCTTTGGGTATGCTTAAATTTTTGTCTTAACTTATAAAATGAACTAAAAAACCAGAACGAAGGTTTGGATAAGCTACTTACATTAAAGGTGGCCCTACAGAGTTTACTCAGTACTATAAAGAGTACTGAGTTAGTACGCCCGCTTCCCAGGTCCGTTTAACCGGTTGGATGGTAATAAACATTACAGATTTTCTTACAACGGTCCCTAAGAAGTTTTTAATGGTGAGCAATCAATCACCACTGTTTCCTGTGATGTGGTCCACCTGAGATTTGAATCTACTTAAATTTTTGAGACCACATCTTAAAATGAGCAGCAAAAAAGTATGGACAACGTTGATATATAATACAGTTATCAAGGTGGGCCCCACATTAAGGGTAACACCCCTTAATGTATTATCCCAGTAACAGTTAATCCGCTCGCCTTAAAAAATAAAAATAAATAAAAATAAAAATCAGAACATGAGAGTTAGGTAATGGGGCACGCATGTGAGTGGTATGATCATCTTGTACATTTATCTTGGGCATGCATTTAAAATTGGCGTTTGAAAATGCACCGTCTTGAAGTGCATGTTTTTGCATTCCCTAGTTGGGGTGGCTAACAGTGAAGTGTGAACTGAGAGTGGGTGTACTGATTAACAAGCTAACAAAACCAAAAACAAAAAAACGAAAAACAAAGTGCACGTTTTCCATGGCACATGCCGTGTTGCAGAGGGCAATTTCCTACTACTCAGAGAGGCCGTGTAAACCAAGGCTACCCAGGGACATCAACTACGATCCTTCCCTTTCGGATGCGGATTGCCTATTAAGGCCTTTCGCAGGAACTTCTTAGGACGGAAAGCTAGGTGGGCCACACCTATTTTGCCAGATCATGCATAGCGAGGATTGAACGCTATTGAAACATTGGTGGGGCCATAGAAGTTTTGGATCAGGCTAATATTTTAGCGTTTCAATTCATCCTAGTAGGAATGAACTGATAAATGGTATGAATGACATATAAATATCAGAGTCGAACTTGGAGATGTTTCGACGGTAGGAATCCCCTACCTAATTTTTCTGTCTCGTCTATTAGCCCCACATTGATGCATGTGTTTTACCGACTACGCAGGGGCGGCTCAAAGGGTAAGGCAGGTGAGGCAATCGCCTAAGGCCCCCTGATTGAAATCGGATTGCTGAGTATGTTCTTCCGGTACTGAGTAAACTTAGTTTAGCTCACTGTGAATGTATTTATCTTATTCACTCCATCCATCCATTTTTTTTGATCATTTTAGTGGTTGAGCCTAAATTTGAGGTATATCTAAAGCTCAAGTGGACCATACCACAGGAAACCATGGAAATAATGATTTCCACCGTTGAAACCTTTCTATGGACCACAGTGATATTTATTAGTTATCCAACCTTTTCATAATATCACAAAGACATGGATGAAGTGAAAAAAAAAAAATTCAGATTAATCTATTTGACCTTTGGATATGCTTCATTTTTGGGCTAACGACATACACTTATCTGCTAAAATGTATGGACAGAGTGGATAAAATGCATGAATGACTGTGGGACCCACACAGTTTACTCAGTACGCTAATTGTACTGAGTTACTCAGTACGCAATCCGTTTCCCCCTAATTATGAAAGCCCTATATTATAGCAAAATTAAAATTTCTTAATTATGAAGGTCCCAAAATTAAAATTAAGAAGAAGACTACAAAATAGGAACATCTAGAAATTAGTTTACAAATTTAAAATTGAAAATAAAAACAAATCCTCTTTTCAAATAATAACAGTTTAACTCTATCGTCTATTTTCAAAATAATAGCATCATTCCCAATAAATTCTTCTCCTAAAACTTAGGACCACAACTACCTTCTTTATCACTAATTAAGTTCTCAAAAAAATAAATTCTAAGCCTCATTTTTATGACTTGCCTAAGGCCCCCAAAAATGTTGAGCCGCCCCTGCCACTGCGTTCATTCATATGTACAGTTTTACTCGTGACATTCGAGTTGCATGTGCATATGGGTGATCAGCATCAGTTTTGGAATGTAATATCCAACGTTCGGTTGAGACGAAAATTACATTATCCTTGACTGGACGCTGATTAACTGTTGACCAACTCAAATGGGTCCCACCATAAGGCATGTGTTTTATCCACACCGTCCATTCATTTTGCAACCTTATTTTAGGACATGAACAAAAAAAAATAGCAATACCCAAAGCTAAAGTGAACTACACCATATGAAACAGTGAGGATAATCACACCCACCGTTAAACGTAGAATTTCTGATACTACCAGCGTTATCGGTATCGCTAAGCTAGAGATAAAGATAATATTGAAAATATTTCGATAATATCAAAGATAATTTGAACATCGAGTACACATGCATCAAAGTGGCCCCACGGTCGGGGCAGCACCTAATCCGCTCTTCTCTAAACTTTATAGATAAATACTTTGATACTCTGGAGAATGCGATAGATAACTTCATAGATAAATACTTTGATACTCTGGAGAATGCGATAGATGATACATATCGTAGGAAGTAAGACATTACTGAAGATTTTCATAGGTTGAATTCAAGTAATTCAAATTAAGCCATACAAAATATCGGCCATTGTAGACTTTTCACAATCTAAACCAGAGGAATTATTTAATACTATGGCAGCCCATGACCCCTGATACGCAGGCTGCCAAATATTATAAATGTAGCGTACAGTAATTAATTAAACCGACTAAACTGTGGAAGCTACTGTCTTTTACTTACGGTGCCAAATCCAGACAAGTGGAATAATCCTAACCACTGATTGGTTGACACGTGTTTGAAGTAAGACAGTTGGATATTGTACATGTTTAACCGTCCCGTTTGTACGGGTGGATTGGAAGGGATTGGAAGTTAAATCCCGGGATTGGCCGGGCGTGCCAAACAGACTGGGTGATCTGATCCCGGGATATAGCAATCCCATGGATCTTAAGACAATCCACTGACAACACTATCATAAATTTTAAATCCCATCCAATCCACACTAATCCCTTCAAATTTGCCTCTGGGACGTGTTTGGTTCGAGGGATTGGAAGGGATGGGAAGGTTTAATCCTGGGATTGGTCTGGCATGCCAAACAGACTTAATATAGCAATCTGGGGATATAGCAATCCCGGGGATCTTAAGACAATCCACCGACAACACCATCATTACCTTGAAATCCATGCCATCCACCCTAATACCATTCAATCCCTTCCAATCCACCCGTCCAAATGGGCCCTAATAAATTTCCACCGACAAACAAATGCGATCAACTTTTGGTTCATGGCACATGTAGACTGGGACCTATAATTTGGACAGTTTAATTCACAAAAAATGCGTGCCACGTATGCAATTTCTAAGTAATTCCTAGCTGGCAGCGTATCATCTACCACTGCCAGAGTATCAATTAGGACCGTCAGCATTTGGAATGACGACTGTTTCAGCGGCACGTCTGTGGGTAGGGCTGTACACGAACCGAGTTAGCTTGGTCAGCTCTCTCGACTCGACTTTTTCGACTCGGTTTGAAACTGAGTTCAAGCCTAGCCGAGCTGATTTTTTGAGCTCGAAAAAATTTCAAACTGAGTTCAAGCTTGGCCGAGCTCGACTCGACTCGGATAGAACCCAACTCAAATCGAACTCGATTACTTTGATATTGATGTTGCTCACCAAGTGTTTGATGAAATGACTCAATGAAGTGTCACTGGTGGCAAGGAAGGTATGTATATGAAACAAATACCCTTTTTTCTTGATTTTTATGTTGCTTAGAAGGTGTTTAATGAAATGTCTATAAAATCACTACTGTTGTTTTACATATAGTGAGATTTTGAAGGTGCAATCCATGTGTTTGTGAAAATGTTGCACAAGCGAACTCGGCTCGATCTTAGCTCGAACTCGGCTTGAATTGGCTCGAGCTGCTGGCCGAACCGAGCCGAGCTAGCTAGTCAGGCTCGAGGACCGAGCCGAGCCGAGTTCGAGCTGGGGTTAGCAAGTGGCCGAGCGGACTCGACTCAGTTCAACTCATGTACACCTCTATCTGTGGGTAGAGTTGGGCAGTGAGTCAAGTTGGACAGAGTTAGGGCTGACGACTCGACTCGATCCGGTTTTCAAATAGGCCTAATCCAAACTCGATCCTACTCGATACAGAATCCAGCATGCCTGACTCGATCCGAGTTCGGTTTGGGTTTGACTGATCTGGACTGAGTCCTATCCAGTCAGAACTCAGAAGATAATGCTCGTGTATGTGTTGTATATCTTTGCCAGACACGAATTAGCTACTAGCGAGTAGGGCAGGGAGCTTGGCTAATGAAGTGACGTCATCAAGTTCTATAAGGCCCACCATGATGTATTTGTTGTATCCACACTGTTCATCCATTTGGAAATATCATTTTAGGGTGTTAGGTAAAGAATAATTCAAATCCAAAGCTCGAGTGGACCCATCACAGAAAACAGTGAGATTGAACACCAACCATTAAAAACTTTTAGGGGCTTGTAGACACCTCACCCAAGCTAGCAATTTGATAAGGCAAGGATGACCTTTAGGAACAAAACCAAAAACCACAACCATTCCCCAAGCCTAACCCTAACCTAACTTGAACAATCATATTACCATAAACCCTAACTCAAGCCATTATCCGAACCAAAGCCTGTCCGAAAATCATCGATCCATTTTTCAAAAAACATTCTCAACCATTTTTTATCCAAACATATGAAAACAGGCTTCGGGCCGACTTGAGGTCCCGAAATAGGCCCACCAGCCAAACCCCAGGATAAACCATGTTCGAGTAGTAGTCTTATTATCGCTAGCGGTAGTCTAACTATCGTTGGTGGTAATCGGATTACCACCCCCTATCCGATAGGTGTCTCCTCTGAGCAAATGGTTGTCTCCCCTCCTAAAGTCACTCTGACGGATCATTTATGCATAAAAAAAAAAGGAGATTCAACACAATAATATGAAGGCATACCTGATTGGGAAGACATCCTGATACCTCGATGTCACTGACAGAAATCTTAATATTCCACACCTCACACACTTAGAAGAACCTTCAATGGAACTAAGGTTTTCTCACTTATGTTGATGAGGGGACCAAGACATCTATTTATAGGAAAGAGGGCTACAAGCTTATCCATCACACTTCTCCCCTTTAGGGTCTCCACACCATAGGTTTCCATATCCGGCTTAATAACCATGTATAAGGACCACGGTTCAAGCGTCCCGCTCCAAATCTATTTACAATGATCACAACTATAGTGGGGCCCACTGAATCGCTCAATCTGAATAATCCAACGGTCAGATCTTAACCGACGATCATGTGTGGCCCACCTAATAGGAGTCTTACATACAATAGATTTTTTTTTTTTTTTTAAAGTATACAACCATCTCCAATATCATCCCTATAAAAGTTTAGATATGGACTTAGGTGCTTGTTGTTATTAAAGGCGTTTGCATGCACATGCAATGAAGCTCATGTACACGCCACACATGTGCCGGAATGGCACATGGTGGGAGATCTAATCCATCTATTGGGTTGGCCCGACCTTGTACATCTTTTTCCAAAAAATACGTCCATTCAGTGTCGTAGATTTGTTGGGCTAACTGTCATCCACCCATCTAATAAGTGGATCAACCTGATTCTTGGAGTAGGGCATCAATGTAGTGGCACTAACCCTTTAGCCACAATTTTTTAGCCTCAATTGAAAAAATGGAACCTAAATGTGTTTTTTACCCTCAGTCGTTAAGGAACTGAGGGTAAAAGTTCATTTTTCGCCTCAATTGCTAAGGAACCGATGCTAAAAGTCTACTTTTTAGCCTCAGTTGTATAGGAACCAAGGCCAAAAGTCTACTTTTTAGCCTTAGTTGCATAGGAACCGAGGCTAAAAGTCTACTATTTTACCTCAGTTGCATAGGAACTGAGGTCAAAAGTCTACTTTTTAGCTTGGGTGAAGCCAAAAGTCTACTTTTTAGTGTCGGTTGCATAGGAACCGAGGCCAAAAGTTTACTTTTTAGCCTCGGTTGCATAGGAACCTATGCTAAAAGTCTACTTTTTTGCCTCAGTTGTATAGGAACTGAGGCTGAAAGTCTACTTTTTAGCTTCAGTTGCATATGAACCGAGGCCAAAAGTCCACTTTTCAGCTTCAGTTGCATAGAAACCGAGGCCAAAAGTCTCAGTTTTTTATTTGTGAGGTTTTTATATCTTTCTTTGAGTTGGAAATAATCAGATCATATCTTCTTCTTCTTCTTTTTTGGATTAGAATGGCTTTAATGTAATTTGCTGGTATTTACAAGAAAGGTAATTTGTTGAATTCGGCCCTGCCTATTGTGTTTCTGTACGGATATTTCAGTTTTTTATAGTTTTTGGTTTTCATTTGATTTAACAAAATTATTTTAACATGGAAAGTAGATCAATTCTTTCTAACCATCAACATGGCCCACCTAATGATCAGATTGGGCTGATTTTCAGGCCATGAGAAGAAAACAGGTGGCAGCATGTGCTGAATGACGTAGATCTCATATACATGCAACATTTGCACATCTGGGGTGAGTACGATTCACATGGCCATCACGTTTCTCTCATGTAAATAGGACCGCACGCTCTTAGTCAATGTAAAACATCATTCATTTTAAGAACAAGAAAGAACTGACAATAACAATAGGAAAACAACAATTAGTAACAAGCGTTTTTAGCACATAACATCATAGCCATATATTCATTGACTCCTTCGGTCCTTTGGTGTATTTTTCTTCCTTTTCGTCCTTTTAGGCAAGATTGGGACTCATCTCAACGTTACTTTCTCCTTGGTTTTAACACTAAATGCTCAAGCTAGGGTAATTCATTGCAGTAATGAGGTTTGGTTTATAGTTTGCCTATTTTTGTCGTCAGAAATGGCTGCAGTCCGCATTGACAGCTGAATCAATAGCTGAAATAGGGTCTGCATAAAGCTTACTGTGCATAATTTTGAAGGTGGTGCCATGCCTTCTGACAAATGGAAGTTGTGATGGGAGGCCTGTAGTCTTCGGTTGGACCTTCTTGTAAATAGTCATGGTTATTCTTGAAAATGATTTTTGAGAATTTTTTTCTTTTTTGTAAATTTTCCAGTGAATTGCATTGAAGATCTGAGAATGGAAGTTCCTGGATGATGTAGAGCGGGTCGTGAACAGTTACATGGCCAAGATGGATCAGAAAAGGCCCGGTCGACGACAGAAGTGATCCAGACCATTGGACCTTAAATCAGGCGTATCTTGCAATCCGGAATGAGTTATCTGACATAAAATATATGATTTTGGGGTAGAACGAGCTAATTTAGCCAACCAACCCTGCTATGCCGGGTTGCGACGCCCGGAATTGCGAAAAAACCCTAGATTGACAGTCGTTTCCCTGTTTTAATTTCAATTTTACTATAAATAGCAAGTTTTAGTTTGATTATAACTCTTCATCCGTTGGGCTTAGGCGTTGCGCCCAACGTGAAAAGAGCTTAGAATAATTAGGAGAACGGTTTGGTGAAGCCAAATAGGACACTATTTTTTGCCGAAAACCTTGTGCACTAGTAGACATCACGACCGTCTATAAATAGTAAGTTTACTATTTATAGTAAGTCGCGAATTCTAGGAGTTGTAGTTGTAGTTTGATTCTGATTTCTTTTCCATTGCTTGGTACCCCTATTTAAAGGGTTGTGAACTCGTTTTTATGAATTAATTAATCAGTTTCGAATTTATTAGAAATTATTTATGTTTTCTGCTTTCTTTCCTCGTAGATTCGAGAAGTCTCTGTGAGGAGTCCATAGAAGCTCCGTGGATTCAGAGTATTTATCCTCATCACGTTCATCCCTGTGTCACTGGAGGATTCATCTCTTATCTATGGAATTTGCTGGCATATATTTATGCCTTTTTTGTACTTCTACTAATTCTTGAAATTGTCAAAGGTATTTGTCTCGATCTTTCAATTTATTTATTTATTTTTATGTTTTTTGGAATTCTTATCTATGGTCCACAACCCACAAGTCAGTCTGATCACAAGGTCCTCATAGATTAACTGGATCAAGGCCAAAGATTGGTAGTTTTCTTTTCTTTCAAATCAAGTGGCTTGGACTGTCCAACCCCTGTTCAATCTTTGGGATGTGGCCCATATTTCCATGTTTCCTTGATAATGCGATACAAGTCAACAAGTTCTTTTGTATTTGTAGATTTTAAGGAATTATTTGATCAAAGAATTCTTTTTTGCAGTAATTATTATTGCCATTATTCGAATTTGTTTTGCTTATAGGTTACTTCTGTTCATAGGTTTTTTTTTTTTTTTTTTTTTACTTTTTTATTTTGGTCTAAAAGTGTGATTCTTATCAATAAAGGCAACAAGTTCAAAGAGTTTCTCTGTTTTGCTTCAAATCTAAGCAGGGTAGTAACAAAAGCTGCCATTCAACTTGATACTGCATCCAAACGGACACTTGAAGAGTATATTGTTCGCTAGCAACTCATTTATTTTTGTTTGTTTATTGCATTAATGCTTAGTTAGATTTTATTTATCATAAGATTATATGTTGATGTATACATAATGATTTATAGGTAAATCCAAATGTATGGTCTATTTGTCAACGGCAGTAATTATGGGAACATGAAGAGGCTTATACGGGATCGAGTTAGTAGTCAGGTATAGTTCCAGTCAGTAAGCATGCAGCTTTCTCTTTTTTGGTGGTCCTTGTTTTTTGATCCTTTGTTGGCTTCTTGGGCCTGGTCGACCATTTCAAAAATAGGCACATGCCCTTACCATCGGCTGTTAGAAATTGATGTTTATAGATACACCGAAAAATATAAAAAGTAAATTAATGTACTAAAAATTATTTCACTAGGCTGAATCACGTATAAAATACATTGTCCTTAAAGTGTGATTTGTCCCCTTATCAACTGCCGATGGGTTACAGGCGAATTGCTTCCAGGACAAGACAAGCCTTATCTGGATCCAGCGTGCAACAATCACGATGGGTCCACTATGGAACAGTTTTAATGTAGCAGATCTATTCTGGCAGACTCTGACAGTAGAGATGTTTACCGTATTCTATAATGGAGATTTGGATTGTATCTAATTTGATGGGAGAAATGGTATGTTGAGATGATGAAATCAGACTGGAATGGTCTAGTTTATATAGGCATCAAGTATAATACCGTTGCTGTATGGTATTCAATGGTCCAGAACGTTTGAAAACGTTTCTGGCCATTGTCAATTAATCTTAAACGTTTCTGGTCATCAAATCAGAAGATCTGATCGTTGGATCATCCTGGCCCATCCGTTTTCGGACCGTTGTGGCTTTCAAGGTGGCTATCTATTTTTAGAAACGGCTGGATGTTTTGGATTTAAGATCTGACCGTTCTCAGTCACTTATAAAACCCGGGCTCATTTCAGATTTTCAAATCCATCGCCCTAAGGCTTTGACTAGACCTATCGCACCGTCTCGCGCCGGTTCGCGTAAGGTCATGAGGGAGCGACCACTCTGCGACACGATGCGTACATGCGAAGTACAAAGTATGCCATCTAGCGCCACACTACCCTTGCCCTTGCCCATGCGTGTGTTCCAATGTTACGCACTAGAACACGCATCCGAGTATCACCTCTTCCAAAAACTCCAAATAAGAATACCCTTCACAGGTTCTCATATAAACCACAAAACTTTTCTTTACATTTCCGATGTGGGACAAAGCACACACACCACACTTTTGCATTCAAAAATTTCAAAAAAGCGTTTTGGCGAAAAATTCCCAAAATTTTGAAAAATTCAAAATTTTATTTTTATTTTTATTTTTTAAAAACCACTGATTTTCAATAGGGCCCACCTTGATGTAAGTATTCCTCTGTGTTTTTATTTTTAGAAAACCACTGATTTTCAACAGGGCTCACCTTGATGTATGTAATCCTCTGTGTTTTTATTTTTAGAAAACCACTGATTTTCAACAGGGTCCACCTTGATGTATGTATTCCTCTGTTTTTCCACATCATATTAGGGCATTATCCCAAAATTGAAGCAGATCCAATTATTAGGTGGACCATACCATGGAAAACAGTGGAGATTGACCACGAACGGGCCACAATTTTGGATCAAGTTGATATTTGTTTTTGCCCTTCATCCAGGCTTATGTGACCTTATCAACAGTGGTGATTGAATGTCCTACCATTAAAAACTTATTAGGGCGAACCTTAATGTTTCCATAGAAGTTTTTAATGGTAGGATGTTCAATCACCACTGTTTTCTATGCTATGGTCCACCTGATAATTGGATCTGCCTCATTTTTAGGATAATGCCTTAAATGATCTGGAAAAAAACGGATGATAGTGTAAATACAGAATACATACATCAAGGTGGCCCCCGTGGTAAGGAACACGCACCGTCTCGTGTGAGGCTGGGTCTCGCATAATCTACTCCGCCTTTTGATGAATAAACGGTTAGGAAATATCATCTTTGCAACAACTGTAACTGCTGAGATTTGAAAATCCCATGGTATTGTCCACAAAACAATATATTTGTATATTGCGAGATATTTTTTTCATGATATTAGCACAAATTTTATCTAAATGTTGAATAATTCATTATATACATATAATATGAAAATTATATATTGACCTCTGAAAGTCATAGGTCTAAAATGCAGATCACGGAAGCTCAAGGACCATCAGACCATCATGGCAGAAGGGCTTCTTCTTGAATCTCCTACTCAAGGGAGATTCCAGTACCAATCGCGACCAGCTTATCTAAGGGCCATGACAATGCCACCAGAACGGCCCAAGATCACAGACACAGACCAAACTCTACGTTCTGCTTCCTTTCAATCTCAGCAGCACAATCGATTAAGTGGCCATGTCCATCCAAAGGTCCCTGACTACGCTGATTTGGTGGCCAAATTTACAGCTCTCAAGAAGGTGCACTTGCAAACTTCCATCCTGCAAGCTGGAAATGCCTGAAGAGAACAAAGAACTTATTGCAACGGCCATATTTTGTAAAATGTGATCCATTGTCCCTTTGCTTCTTGTGAGCGCCTACACACTGACCTTGCTTTCCTATTCCTTGTCATCATTTCATGAAGCTGGTTTCTTCCTACATATACATCTCTGATCACTCTGCTTGTGTAAAATGTTGTCATAAATAGAATACCTAAGAGAGTAGTTCTTAGGGTGCGGGATGCACCTTAAATTGCAATTCAGATGCAGTTTAGCTAAATAACATTTCACCTGCATTTTGTTTGGATGGAATAATACCACATTTGAATGGGCCCTTTATATGTTTTTTTTTTTTTTTTTTTTTCAGATTTCTATTTCAAATAGAAACTAAATTTTCAATTTGAAAAGTGGGTGTGACTCTCATGTTTTTTCTACACCCACATAATTGACAACAAAAATGCAAGTCATTTCCAATCAATGATGTAGCCTTAGTTGTTGAGAACAGAGGTTAAAAAGTAAATTTAGCCTTGGTTGATGCCAACAAAGGCTAAATCCATCTTTAGTCTCAGTTTTGCCTCAGTTACCTAAACTGAGACTACAACTCCTATCGCTAAAGGCTTTAGCCTCGGTTGTTGAGAATCGAGGTTAAAAATAGATTTAGCTTCAATTTGAGGCAACCGAGAGTAAATTTTGGATTTAGTCTCGGTTGGAAACAATAAAGGCTAAAATTTTGATTTAGCCTCACTTCGAGAAAACTGAAGCTAAAAAGGTTCTTTTAGCTTCACTTGAAGAACCGAGGCTATAAAGTCATTTTAGCCTCGATTGCTAAAACTGAGGCTAAAGCCTTTAGCCACGGGGGTTTCAACCTCGGTTTGGATAACTGAGGGAAAATTGAGGCTAAAGGCTTTAGCCTTAGTTTTTAACATTTTTAGCCACAGTTTTGAACCGAGCCTAAAGCCCCCCTTTTCTTGTAGTGTGGGACGATTCTTACAGATGGATTTGATATCTATGATGCTATGCTGGCACGTGTAGGGTGTATATGAGCTTTATACCAGTCGTGTGTGCGGTAGTCATGTGTACGGTTTACAAAGCTCTCTCTATATGGAAATGGAGATAGAGATAGAGAGAGAGTTGTATGTGTGTTTGTCTACACACATGTTGGGAAAAGGCACTATGAGGTTGACCTCATGGGAAGCTTCCCATGAGGTTGAGCTCTGTGGGCCCCATCATGTTGTGTGACAGACATCCATCCCATCAATATGATGCACAGGCCAATACATGACTTAGGTGGGACACACCATAGAGAAGAGTTGAGAGCGGATGCCCTCTCATTGAAACCTTACTGATTGTTTATAGGGCCAGTGAGATGTGGTTTAGACATTCTGCTCATTCATTGTGTGTTCTACTGATGAGGGGTCGCACCAAATCTCTGGGCATTTAAAAACTTAGGTGGACCCCACCAAGTGCTTTTAGATGTTTTAGTCATGATTTCGAATGGTGTGGCCCACCTGAGTTCTGGATATGGTTGAGTTTTTGCACATCCCATAACTTAGAGGGGACTTACCAAATGAATGGCATGACTGGCATGACTGTCCATCACACGTCATGGTGGGCCCCACAGAGATTGACCTCATGGGAAGTTCCCATGAGCTCAACCTCGTAGTATCATTTCACACGCATATATTTGTGACCCACTTGATGAGTGGCCCAGGTTATCAAGATCAAGATAGTGAGATCATTTAATCTTGATCATTGGATCTCAAGGAATATATGAGACTGGATTAAAATTTTCAAATTTTGCAATTGGGCTGGGCTAGGCACACCTTTATCTCAATATCCCATTCTTAAACACATGCGTAGTCATTCACCATCTTCTCGAATTCACAAGGAAAAAGCAAGGAAATAGAAAATAAATTATATAAAATTTGTAATTTGATTGATTGATAATAAAAACGAATTTACAACCCTTTAAACAGTGCTACCAAACCTTGGAAGAAGTTTCAGTATCATACTCCAACTCAAACTCCCTAAAATTCGTAACTTACTAAATAGTAAATTTACTATTTATAGTAAGGGTCCTATGCATCTTAACTACATTATTCTGCTAATTTTTCTAAGCACTTTTTATGTTGGACACAACTCCTAAAACCCAACAAATGAAGAGTTATAATTAAACTAAAACTTACTAAAAATAGTAAATATGGAAATAAATATGGAATTCGACCATCGATTTGATAGAATCTCCCAAATTCGGCGTGGGCAACCTAGCTACTAGGTTGGTTGGATAAAGTAGCTTGTCCTACCCCAAAATCATATATGATATGTTGAGTAATTCATTCTGGTTTGCAAGATATGACTGTTTTAAGGTTCTGACGATCTTGATGGCTTCTGCTCCTATCGGGGCCTTCTCTGATCCATCTTGGACTTGAAATTGTCCGTGACCTGCTCTATGTCATTCCCCTCCACTTCAAAAGAACTTGTCCTTGAGTTCTCGTGTAGCTTCGGTTCTTGATATTCGGTTTGGTGTGCCGTAACGATATCCAGATCAAAAGTTATGGTCAATTTACGGTTTACCTTCTTTTTCATCCAACTATGTTAGGAATGTATCGATGCCACATCATACATTAGACCCCTCCACTTAGAAAAAACTCATTCTCAAGTTACTCAAGGGACTTGGTTCATGATTCTGAGATAACTTCTGATGCCAATGTTTATTAGACATTTTCTTGTACTTGGCATTAAGCTCTTTAGTTGACACAATACATGTACTCATGCTTTACTTTACTTAACTAGTATTGATCAGTTCATTCACTTCTGCCTTCAAGATCTCACATGCTTTCCGATAATGTGGGCAATTGGATAGACTTGCCTCTGAGACAAGATCAATGTGGTTTTGTATATCTCATATGGGAGGCAATTTATTAAGCAAAGTCGCCTTAAACTCCTGCAACATTGATTTCAAATCCATTGGGATGTTTACAGGCTTTATATATTATTTCTTTTCAACTAATGCATATATATCTCTTATTTCCTAAGATTGTTTAACAAAAGCATGTTCAATTATGAAAGATTGTACCTCCACTTTACAAGTCTTGTATTGGTTCTCCCTTTCCATAGGGGCGAGGATAATCTTTTTACTATCTTTAATAAATATAAATGCGTTATCCCGATCTTTATGTGTATCATCAATATTAATTTGCCAGGGTTGACTAAGTAATATGTGACAAGCTTCCATGTCGACCACATCACACATTACTTCATCCTTATAATATTTACCAATGGAAAAAGATATACAACATTGTTCGTTTACCTATGTTTTGTTGACCTCTTTGATCCATCCAATCATGTACGGAGCTTGTTTTCATATGTAGCTTTTCCACCATTATTTTTGACATGAAATTCTCGTCTCTCTTAACATTGATGATCACATTGCAGACTTTTTGGTATGCAGTACACCTTGTTCGAAAGATGTTGTGTCGTTGTAAATTTATCTCTACCTTTGGCACGTACAATGGCTTCCTCATGTTCACAGTGATGGCCTGTAATTCACCATTATCGATGGGTACTTTGCAAAAATCGAGGTTATTTCATACAGCGATCACAGGCGGTTGAGCGCCTCCTTGGGCTCAGGGCAGAATTAGTGCATCCACAATACGGTCAATGGCTGCATGCAGCCCTTGCATAGTCAATTGACTCTTCCGATGGAAAGCTTTCATTCTTTCCAAAAGATAACGAATCCCTAGATTATTATCCACGGGATTTTGGTCCATACCTTTATTGTTTGTCATCAGTTCGAGGAAAGTCCTCACTTTGATACCAATTGACATAGGGATGAACGTGATGAGGTTGATCACCATCTTCCTCAAGGATAACTACTCCGAATCCACGAAGCTTTTCTGAACTCCTCACAGAGACTTCTCAAATCCACGAGGAAAAAGTAAAGAAAATAGAAAATAAATTCTATAAAATTCGTAATTTGATTGATTGATATAAAAACGAATTTGTGACCCTTTAAATAGTGATACCAAACCTTGGAAGAAGTTTCAGCATCATACTCCAACTCAAACTCCTTAAAATTCGTAACTTACTAAATAGTAAATTTACTATTTATAGTAATGGTCTTATGTGTCTTAACCACGTTGTTCTCCTAATTTTTCTAAGCACTTTTCATGTTGGAGACAACTCTTAAAGCCCAACGGATGAAGAGTTACAATCAAACTAAAACTTACTAAAAATAGTAAAAATGGGAATAAACATGGAATTCGACCATCAATCTGATGGAATCTCGCAAATTTGGCGTGGCCGGCATAGCCGGGTTGATTGGCTAAAGTAGCTCGTCCTACCCCAAAATCATATATGGTATGCCAAGTAACTGATTTCGGTTTGCGAGATATGTCTGTTTTAAGGTTTTGATGGTCTTGATGACTTTTGCCTCCTATCGGGCCTTCTCTGGTCCATCTTGGACATGAAATTGTTCGCGACCCACTCTACATCATGTAGTCATGCTGGGTCAGGTCATGTTGGTCAAGCCCAACCCAAATGGACCGCATCGGGTCTGGTTGGGCTTGATGAATTTTAAGTGGGTCAGGTTCATCGAACCCGATCCAGTTAGAATTAACTGGGTTGGGTCTGATTGGGCTTGAGCTTTATGAATTTTAAGTGGGTCAGGTCAGTTGAGTCCGACCCAATTAGAATTAAATGGGTTGGTCAGGTCAGGTCGAGCTTGGGCTTGATAACTTTTAAGTGGGTCAGGCTTGTCAAGCCCGATTCAATTAGAATTAAATGGGTTGGAGCCAATTGGGCTTGAGCTTGTTGAATTTTAAGTGGATCGAGTTGGTTAAGTTCGGTCCAATTAGAATTAAATGGGTTGGTCAGGTGAGGTCGAGCTTGGGCTTGATGAATTTTAAGTGGGTCAAGTTCGTCGAGCCCGATCCAATTAGAATTAAATGGGCTGAGTTCGATTGGGCTTGAACTAGTTATATTTTAAGTAGATCAGGTCAGTTGAGTCCAACCCAATCAGAATTAAATGGGTTGGTCAGGTCGGGTTGAGCTTGGGCTTGATGAATTCTAAGTGTTCGTCAAGCCTGATCCAATTAGAATTAAATGGGTTAGGTCCGATTGAGCTTGAACTTGTTGAATTTAAATGGATCAGGTCAGTTGAGTCCAGCCCAATTAGAGTTAAATGGGTTAATCAGGTTGGGTCGAGCTTGGGCTTTATGACTTTTAAGTGAGTCAGGTTCGTCAAGCCCGATCCAATTAGAATTAAATAGGCTGGGTTCGATTGGGTTTGAACTTGTTGAATTTTAAGTGGATCAGGTCGGTTGAGTCCAACCTAATTAGAATTAGATGGGCTGGTCAGGTCAGGTCAAGCTTGGGCTTGATGAATTTTGAGTGGGTCAGGTTCGTCGAGCCCGATCCAATTAGAATTAAATGGGATGGATCCAATTGAGCTTAAACTTGTTGAATTTTAAGTGGATCGGGTCGGTTGAGTCCGGCCCAATTAGAATTAAATATGGGCTGGTCAGGTTGGGTCGAGCTTGGGCTTGATGAATTTTAAGTGGGTCAGCTTTGCCGAGCCCGGTCCAATTAGAATTAAATGGGCTGAGTCCAATTTGGCTTGAACTTTTTAAATTTTAAGTGGATCAGGTCGGTTGAGTCCAACCCAATTAGATTTAAATGGGTTGGTCGGGTCGGGTCGAGCTTGGGCTTGATGAATTTTAAGTGGGTCAGGTTTGTCAAGCCTGATCCAATTAGAATTAAACGGGTTGGGTCCAATTGGGCTTGAACTTGTTGAATTTTAAGTGGATCAGGTCGGTTGAGTCCAGCCCTATTAGAATTAAATGGGTTGGTCGGGTCGGGTCGAGCTTGGGCTTGATGAATTTTAAGTGCGTCAAGTTTGTCAAACCGATCCAATTAGAATTAAATGGGATTGGACCGATTGGGGTTAAACTTGTTGAATTTTAAGTGGATTGGGTCGGTTGAGTCCAGCCCGATTAGAATTAAATAGGTTGCTCAGGTAGGGTCGAGCCTGGGCTTGATGAATTTTAAGTGGGTCAGGTTCGTCGAACCAATCCAATTAGAATATAATGGATTGGGTCCGATTGAGCTTGAACTTGTTGAATTTTAAGTGGATTAAAATGGGTTGGTCATGTCAGGTTGAGCATGGGCTTTATGACTTTTAAGTGTGTCGCCGTCAAGCCCGATCCAATTAGAATTAAATGGGTTCGGTTCGATTGGGCTTGAACTTATTGAATTTTTAGTGAATCAGGTCGGTTGAGTCCGACCCAATTAGAATTAAATGGGGTTGGCCAGGTTGGGTCGAGCTTGGGCTTGATGAATTTTAAGTGGGTTAGGTTCATCGAGTTCGATCCAATTAGAATTAAATGGGATTGGCCCAGTTGTGCTTGAACTTGTTGGATTTTAAGTGCATCAAGTCGTTGAGTCCGGCCAAATTAGAATTAAATGGGTTGGTTAGATCGGGTCGAGCTTGGGCATGATGAATTTTAAGTGGGTCAGGTTCCTCAAGCCCGATCCAAATAGAATTAAATGAGCTGAGTCCGATTTGGCTTGAACTGGTTAAATTTTAAGTGGATAAGGTCGGTCGAGTTTGACCCAATTAGAATTAAATGGGTTTGTCAAGCCGGGTCAAGCTTGGGCTTGATGAATTTTAAGTGGGTCTGGTTTGTTGAGCCCGATCTAATTAGAATTAAATGGGCTAGGTCTGATTAAGCTTGAACTTATTGAATTTTAAGTGGATCAGGTCGGTTGAGTCCGGCCCAATTAAAGTTACATGGGTTAGTCGGGTCAGGTAGACGTTAGGCTTGATAAATTTAAGTGGGTCAGGTTTGTCGAACCCATACAATTAGAATTAAATGGATTGGGTCCGATTTTTGTTGAATTTTAAGTGGATTAGGTCGGTTGAGTCCGACCAAATTAAAATTAAATGGGTTGGTCAGGTTGGGTCGATCTTGGGCGTGATGAATTTAAGTGCGTTAGGTTCCTCGAGCACAACCGAATTAGAATTAAATGGGTGGGTCCGATTAGGCTTGAGCTTGTTGAATTTTAAGTAAATCAGGTCGGTTGGGTCCGACCCAATTAGAAAATACGGGTTGGTCAGGTCGGGTTGAGATTGGACTTGATGAATTTTAAGTGGGTCAGATTGGACCATAGGGTAACGGGTCGCCGGTCAGGTTGGGGCCGAAATTCTGTCCTACGCTCAACTGACCCGGATCCGACCCAAACCCAATCCATTGCCACTCCTATACCAGGCCTTTCCAGACGCCATGCAACTATCCATTGCCATTTGAAGAGGAGTTTTGACGTGGACCGATGGATCGAAAATTCACGTTAGTGGCACAATAACTGACACGTGGACAGCAATGCAGTGGATCTTGTCTGTACATCTAGTGGGTCATCCCCATAGATAGCTGAAGCCTGAAGATCAAAACGAAAGGAGGATCCCGTCCAATCCAGAGTGGTTTCCAAATGGACGGTTGAATTAAATTACACACATGCGGTTTACCTGATTGGTGATATTTCTTTTTAATGTCTAAGACGTTCTCCCAGTTCGCCCTCGGCCCTACCCGATGGATGGTTCGGACCTCTCGCACGTGTAACTTTTTGTAGAGCGTGTGCTCGATATCCCCTGTCAATCTCACACCAGCGAGAACGCTGAGCCTCAACTAACCCGAGGATATATGCTCGGTAGTCGGGTTTTCAGTTTTTGCAGCTTGGGTGCATGGTTCAGCCATCCAGACCATTGATCTACTGGGCCCCACGGTGAATAGACCTTGCCCTAAATCTACTTGATAAGATAATACCAGGCCTCAATCCATGGCTTGCAAATAGACGGTAGGAAGAGAAATACAGCGAGGGTCCACATTCAACAGAAGAAGATGCCCAAAGATAAGATTAAATCTGGGAGAATTTTTGGACAAGATCAATCCATAGTGCTTTTATTCATATCAATGGTCTGGATTACTCAATGGTGGGCCCACTTGTATAAACTAAAAACCGCAGTATACCATGTTGGCATTCATTCAAATTTTCGGCATTATCTAACGACTAGTACAATCAACCCTATTTCAGGCTTACCATACAACTAGCTGCGTTGGATGTGTGAGATAGTCCAATCATCGATCTGAACCGTCCATTCATTCCAACTGACTCTTGGCCCTTGGTAAACGAAGATGCAAGAATCGTACCAGTCTGATAATCGTAACCGTCCGATACATAGCAGGTGAAAATGGACAATCAAATCAAGCATAGAAATAGGTCCAATAAAAAATCCAAAACATATTCACAGTGGACCCCACATTAGATTCCATATGGTTTTGCAGTAACACTTTGATCTGATGATATTGACCATCTGATCCATGCTCGTAAAACAGACGGTTATAACAGAAACAACCAACACTCAATAGGTCAGGATCATGCAATCAGTGTGATTTTATTAATATGGCCTGCTAATATTGTCTTCAGAAGAATGGACGGTTCAGATGAATTATTAAACTATCCTACTTTCCCAATGCAACTAAGCTGTATGGTAAGCCTACAATACAACTAGTTGTATAAGATCTTCCCATTTCTCAACTTATAGGAGCTTGTTTCAACGACCTTCCAATAATGGAAGGAGAAGAAATAAACCCATCTCTCCAATCTCCTCTAATTCCAACATCTGATGAGATATTTGAATCCAACGGTAGAGAAAGCTTAGAAAAAGATGGCGGTGGTAAAAAAGAGATATTTGAAGAGATAAGAAGGCAGCTATGGTTAGCTGGCCCACTTGTAGCGGTTAGCCTTTTGCAGTATTGTTTGCAAGTGATCTCAGTCATGATGGTGGGCCATCTTGGAGAACTGGCCCTCTCTAGTGCTTCCTTAGCTACTTCCTTTGCAACTGTCACTGGTTTCAGCTTGTTGGTATGTTAGTTATTCTTCTTATATACATGGCTGACACATTTTTTTATTTGATTTTTGAATATGTGGCGAACGCATATGAGATCCGAACCGATCATCAGGTAGAATCTACCTTAGATGGGCCAAACGTCAAAAATCATTTTGACCCCACAATCCTAGCCATTGGATTAGAGGACATGCGATAATTGATGTTATAAAAGGATTCAATCTGGCTTCGTTCGAGTCGACTCGACTCGACTCGACTAGATTTTGGTAGTTTTCATGGTGTTAAATATCAATGCATGGGCTACTTTCTTTTTGGCAGTAGAAGTACTGTGGTAGGCTAATGTTTCACAATTGTGTGATTTTGGGGTTATGGCCCACTCAATGTAGGGCCTACCTGATGATCTGTATGGAACTCCTACACATCTGCCACGTGTGCACAGCTAGATTTGCTAAATAAGTCAACAGACAACAAGTAAACGATGTTTTGGTGGCCTCAACTATAATGGTTATGGTATTTCCTATTAGAGTGCAAGTTGCAACCACTAAAGGCGTGTTTGGATACACTATTGAATTGGATTGGATTTACTGCTCTAATGAAGTTTGTGATTTCATTAGCATTGTACTCCAAATTGTGATTATGTTACTTCCATGTTGCTTTTGAAAGAAATGCAAATGTAACTTGAGTGCTAGTTCTGATTACAAAAACCAGAAAAGATCATTGTGTTGAATGAGTCATCCATCCATCTAGTTAATTGCTTTTGTTATCACCAAAATATATATGGATGAACAGATATGATCAATCGCAGAGGAGAGTCCACCAGTGAACCTGCAAAGATAAGACAAAGTACACAACGGGGGTGCCAATATCGTCGGCTGTGGACCCTCCGATGCCTAAGTCAGGTAGGTAGACTCGGATTGAGAAGGCTCGAGCTTGGGTTTTTGTCTCTTACCTCCCTTCGATCGCAGAGACGAGTCTACCTACCTGACTTAGGCATCGAAGGGTCCACATCCGTTATCGGGACCTACCTGACTTAGGCATCGGAGGGTCCACAGCCATTATTGGCACCCCCATTGTCTACTTTGTCTTATCTTTGCCTGTTCACTGGTGGACTCGCCTCTGCGATCGATCATATCTGTTCATCCATATTTTGGCAATAACAACTTTCATTTGTGTAAGTATGTTATTCTTTTCTCAATCTGTATCTATCGCTGCATAAACAAATGCCAATCTTCATCGGATCATATTTGGAGTGTTTGGCACAATTCAAATTCATTTGATACCAAAATGAGTTACAATTCAATTCTATAGATATTATCATTTCAAGCTCTTAAGCTTAAACCCATCTGCAAAAATTCTAAGTCTTTTTCGGATTTCTGCTAACTAGTTGGGAATGGGAAGTGCATTGGATACTTTATGTGGGCAGGCCTACGGGGCCCAACAGTATCATATGCTCGGTATACATATGCAGAGAGCGATATTCGTTCTCCTACTCACAAGCATCCCGCTCGCTTTCATCTGGGCCTACTCAGGCCGCATTCTCATGGCCTTTGGACAAGACCCACAAATTTCAATGGAAGCTGAACTATACGCCCGTTGGATGATCCCAAGCCTCTTTGGCTATGGCCCACTTCAATGCCTAGTAAAATTCCTACAGACCCAAAACATTGTCTTTCCTATGATGGTCAGCTCGGGACTTACAGCGCTGGCCCACGTCCTTGTGTGTTGGATTCTGGTGTTCAAATCTGGCCTAGGCAGCAAAGGCGCAGCGTTGGCGAATTGCATCTCGTATTGGATCAATGCATTGCTGTTGGTGGTTTATGTGAAGTTCTCTCCTACTTGCAAGAAGACATGGACTGGTTTATCGATGGAGGCATTTCATGGCGTCCTTGATTTCTTACGACTCGGCATTCCTTCAGCTGCAATGCTCTGGTAAGGCTTGCATTTGCTTGTTTTAAGTAATTTCCCTATAGAAAATGTGGATCCTGTTTCATGACTAGAAAGGTTTTCCCTGCTTCTGAAATCCATTTAATGATTCTAATGAAATTGATTTCTCATTCTAGGAAGTTGGTTTGCCTCATAATCGTGTTATATTCCCGTGTGTTGTATAGATTATAAATGGAAAAACATCGAAAGGCATGTGCCTATGGTGATGAATTGATGTACATGAATCTTAACACCACCCAATCAAGATATGGCGATGAAGGGAAGTGGGCACTTATAAGATTCATCAATGGTGGAATTTCTGTCGTCCGTGAAGGTTGACGTTTTAAAGGCTTGTGGCCAAATTGGAAGGGGTTTCTTAAATTATATATAAATCTAATTTGGGTTTCATTATGAATGGAGAAGCCTATTGTGCGTCACTGATACCAGTGAAAAATCAAAAGATCGGGACTATCGAGTGTTGCCCAGATGAAGAGGAGAATGTCATGAGATGGTGATTGCAATGCGAGAGTGCTCTTCCTGACCATAAGTTGGATTTTGTTGTGTTTTCTCTTGCACACTTGCAATAGTGTTAGTACACTTTTATAGACTTCGATCCTCAAATATAATGGTCGGATCATCCACTCTCCTAAGGTGAAATGGCCCTCTCATTTGGGAAATGTTAATATTCTTAATCTCAAATTGTAATGGTTCAAAAAAATGGATTTGAAACATAAATCATGTTGATAATAATTAATACAAAATTAAACTGATTAGAAGCATGATTAACAAGCCGATGTAGGTATTAGCTAGGATCTCCACCACAAACGGCTAGGATCAAGAGAGCCTCCTGGCCACCAGAGATGGATGCAATTCAATCAAATTGAAATTGTTAGTCCAGTAAGGTGGGAATAACCAAAATAATCATTTTCTTCCTTGGTATTCATATTGAGGAGTTTGGTTAATTACTAGTGGGACTCAAAAGAATTTGAGGGCTATTTCCTCATTGTGAATGGTAGGAACCATCATTGTTCATAATTCAATTCACTTTTGCATCCAAACATAGCCAAAATCATAACATCTTTCAAACTCTTTCACTGAAAAGATCTTTTGTAATTTCTTTGAATGGTATGATTCTGTAAGACACAACATTGTTTGCTGGTTTGATTGATGCAGCTTGGAATATTGGTCATTTGAGATGGTGGTTCTTCTCTCTGGTCTTCTTCCTAATCCAAAGCTAGAAATGTCGGTGCTATCGATCAGGTGACTCCAAGCTTTTCAGTACCTTAGGAAATTTCTTGTACTCGCTTGATTTGTTTTGAGTACTATATATATTACAGAGGAAAGTACACAGTGCCCAGTTGAGGACTATACACATGGGATCCACATTTCGGTGATCATCTCCATCATTCGGATGATCCTTACCATTTGATTTGGCCCTTGTTAAATGTGGACGATTGGGAGTAATCAGCCATTTCATCAGATCGGTTGGGGTCATCTGAAAGAAGGTAGATGTTAAGGTGTGCCCATCCACGATTGGGGCCTGCATACCAACAGCTCAGGTTATCCAACATGGGAGCATTTCTCTAGACGTACGACACCTCCATCTTACACATTTTCTTCAAGTTTCAAACTACCATGCTTCAATTTCAAATTTTCATTCACCTATGAAATTACCTTGCCTTTTATTTTATTTTATTTTTTGTGATTTTAGTATTCAATCCATCGATAACAATCGTATATTTCCACAGCATTAACACAATGTGGGTGGTGTACATGATCCCCTTTGGTCTGAGTGGCTCTATAAGGTCAGTCGAGCTCAGTTCAATCGCTATTCCGTCATGATCTGCATTGTTTAGATCTTGTAACATATGTCATTTAGATCTTCACATGTAATTTAAGTTTTCCTTTTTTCAGTACAAGAGTTTCAAATGAATTAGGTGCTGGACATCCACAGGCAGCACGGTTAGCAGTACGTGTTGCGTCTATAATAACCATTACAGAAGGTGTGATAGTGGGCTCGATCACCATTTTGGTACGAGACGTTTGGGGCTACTTATATAGCAATGAAGAAGAAGTGGTGAAATATGTGGCCAGGATGATGCCAATGCTCGCAATCTCTAATTTCATGGATGGAGTCCAGTGTGTTCTTTCAGGTCTTAGTTACTCTCTCGATCGCTACAATAAACATTAAGTGCATGTTTGGATGCCACCCATTTTTATCTCTCATCAACTCTGCAGTCTGCTGTTCCATTTGTCCCATTTGTATCACCTGCACGTGTGAATATGTTCGCCATACTAACAATCAAACCATCCACCAGACCTGCTATCACAAGAAAGCCTTCGATTGAAATTTCAGGGCCGTTGGTAGCCTGAGTGGGCGACAATCTTAATTTCAATAATAAGTGTAGTTACACTTCTGAGGGAGAAAAAAATGCATTGAAAGTGTTTATGAGGGGAAGCAAACACACCTTACCAGATTTAAAACAAATGGTTTCTTATTTCATTACAAGGTTACTCAAACTAGACCTTTCACAGACTAAGGGCTTGTTTGGAAGGCTACCCAAGTCATGGCTGGTTTCATCAAAACCAGACTGGCTTGCGTTTGGTGGCGTAGAGGTTTAGCGGGTGCGTGGATAAAATGAAGAAGATCTCTGTCATCTCCTAGCTGATAATCCTTGAATCTATAAGAAAGAACATCTCTAAAACAAGAAATAAAATTGATATTATTGAATGTAAAAGTGAATTATTTGCTTACAAGGTATCTGATGGCCTTATGTAAGCAAAAGAGGCCTTAAGACTCCTAATTGGACTCAAACTAGGAAACTCTCCTAAAATTGTAAAATTTGCTAAAATTGTAAAAATTAGCCTAATCCTACCTAAAATCATAAATAACTCTTAATGAATAAAACAAAGACTTTGTACCACAACCGGACTCTTAAAACCCTAAAAATACAAAAATGGAACTTAGTAAAATAGTAAATTTCACTTAAAACCCAAAATTGACAAATTTTGCAAAGTCGTTTGGGGCCAATGAACTTTGGGTGATTGGCCATGACAGGTCATTGATAGCTTTCTGACGACATATTATATGTGCTAAATGGATAACCAGTCGCAAGGTTTTGGCCGTCTAAAGCTGTAGTGCATGTTCAGGCCTGATTTCTTTCGATCTTGACCATCCATAAATTTGTCTGCGACCTGTTTTAAATCATACTGGTTCCCATTTATCCTCCTCCACTTCAAAGTGAAAGTGGGAACAATTTTAATACCACATATGATTGGGTGGAGCACAATTCCTGGAACTTCCAAACAGGCCAGTAAAGTTTGCAAATTAGTCATCTACTGTATTTTCTATCTTTGCAAACTGTTTTCATTTTTTTTTTCTAATTCGCTTCGAATCACTTGCATTTTGATCTTTTCCAAAGTTACCCAATTCAAAATATTCATGGATAGTGATAATCTGTGGGTGGATTTGAATCTCAGGTGCTGGTAGAGGATGTGGCTGGCAGAAGAAGTTTGCCTTTGTCAACCTTGGAGCTTACTATGGTGTGGGTATTCCTTGTGCTGTTCTCTTTGCCTTTGTCTTCCATGTTGGAGGAATGGTGAGTTTTCAACCTTCTTTCACTTATGTTCTCATACTACATTACTGATGTGAGAAATGATGCTTAAACCAGATCTTACAGTCGCCAATACTGCTATAAACAGGGGCTTTGGATGGGAATCATATGTGGGCTTTTTGTACTAGTGCTGTTGCTTCTAACCATAACTCTATTCACTGATTGGAACCAGCAAGTAAGTCATTTCCATGTAGAAAAAAAAAAAAAAAAGATTATCTTTGTACTTAGTTTTTTTTAATGCATTTCCGCTTCCACGCACGCACACGAAAAATGAGCCATTCTTGGTAATTATAGAGAGATTATAATTACCCCACCCCGAGTGTGGTCGGTGAGGAGTCTCGAACACGTGGTAATTATAGAGAGATTATCATTACCCCATGCCAAGTGTAGTCAGTGAGGAGTCTCAAACACGTGGTAATTATAGAAAGATTATAATTACCCCACCCCGAGTGTGGTTGGTGAGGAGTCTCAGCCCCACATCCCATGGGTTAGGACCTCTGCTGAACCCCCCTCGTGGGCCCCACATCACATGGGTACCGCCACACACAAGCTACTCACCTCACACAGGTGGGGCCCGCCTCATATGGGCTGCCCACCCCGAGTGTGCCCCTGCATCCCACATGCAACCTCACTCGAGCCTGTGTGAAAATGCCCCTGCATTATAATGCCAACACAGACACCAAACGAGCAAGTCGGCCATATGGATTCAAACACCTATGTTATCACGCCGCTGTTCTTCCACAAGTAGCTAGCACTCCTTTTCAAAGTTTTAAAATTCAGTGACTCGACTCGAAACTCAGCCGAGTCAACCTGAAACTCACTAATGAGCATGACTCAGTTTCGACTTGGCATGACATATTGAGTCAGCTCGATGACTCGAAGTGAGTCGCTCTCTTGAGCAAGTTTTTTCATAGAAAAGAAAGAAGGGGATTTTATAGTTCTAAAATTCAGTAACTCAACTCAAAACTCAGCCAAGTCAACTCAATTTTCGGGCTGAGTCATCCTGAAACTGCTTGTGAACATGACTCGGCTTTGACTCACCGTGTCTCATCGAGTCAGCTCAGGACTCATTTGACTTGACTCGATGCAACACGACATGAAATGAGGATTTTGAAACTAAGACTTCTTGCAGAGCGTGCAAGATCTCTAGCCAACAAGCCAGGCACCAAATCCTTACATATTTTTCCATTACTTGTATATTTTTTCTATATATCATTATTTAAAATGTTTATAAATGATATTAATTTAATTATTAAATATCAAGTCGAGTCAAGCAAAGACTCATCCGAGTCTTCGAGTCAACCTGACCTGGCTAGAAAACTAGTCTAATAGAATTTTCAAGGTCTTAGACTATATTTCATTTTAGATTGGCTCTTTGCTCCAAATGAAGTAATGGCTCTGAGTAGATTTGTTGAATTTTTTGTTGAATCATGGTTGATAAATCAAGAACATTCCAAGTTCAGTTCCAAGTTGAAAAAAGAAAATTTTAAGACCAGTTGAAATCACAATCCTGGGTCAAGGAAAATATTCTCACCTTGGTTGGTAGAAGTGACTCAGGTTGTTTGGATGCACTATTGAATTGAATTGCAATAACTAGTTCAGTGGAGAGGAAAACCACATTGTAATTACCCTCCCTAGTAATCATAATGAGCAAGTAGCCCTAAAATGAAAAGTAATTACATTCCTTTCAAATCCAACTCGAGAGCAACACGATTGAGATTCATAGTCTAATCTCTCAATACAAATGCCAAGGTAACTGCATTATGGCCATTTTATTTCAATAGCATATCCAAACGTACCCAAGTCTTTTTCACTATTCGGGAGTACTTTAATTGTTTGATAACGACAGTGTTTAATGATGCATATCACTTTTATCAGAGCATCCTAACCATCTGAGTAATTGTTAGGAAAATGGCCACTTCATATTGTTTGTAGGAAGTGGGTCTAATCATCAATCTGGAACATCCATCACGTGGACCCAACATTTGAATGCATGTTCTCCTCAAGAATCACGTTGATCTGCATTAAAACAGAAATGAAACTACTTACAAGCAACCAAACATGAATGTGGCAAAAATTTTGTGAAATGTGAACATTTTCTATACTAAAAGCATAATTTCATGATACTTGGTGCAACCAAACGCGGTCATAATCTTTGTGGAGTTGCAATGTGCATTGCTAATGCCTTGAGTCTTCCTTCTCTCTTTTTCAGGCAATGAAGGCTAGAGATAGAGTCGACAGCTCTAACATCCCGATTCAAATGGCATCATGAAATGCAGCATGTTCTAATACGAACTTCTACGACGAATCGGAGCCTAATCATGAAGCGTAAATCACTATATTTAGTAAATCTCTAACTGTAATTTGAAAGTATATATGCTTAAGCGAAATACAACACATGGCACGTAATTAATGCTACAAGAAAAATCATATATGATCCAGTAGGACTCTGCACCTTGTACCATGAAAATTTTATGTACGTGCAGGGCCAAATGAGGCTCCTACAGGGCTGTCAATGGGTTGGTCATTTAGTACTTGTGCCTGAGAAAACTGGGTTCGGGTCTTTCTGGTCCAGGTCTAGTTCTTGAAGAGACCCAGATCCAATCAGGTTCGGAGCCGTCAAGTACCTGTTGGGTTTTTAGATCTAGGTTTTGAGTTGGGTTTGGGACAAATAAGAGCATTTGCATGGTTCAGCCCACGAGGAGCACCTCGACAGTTCTAGCTAATAATTTTCATTTGCCAATTAAGTAGTTATTGATAGGATTTTCCTCCTCAGGTCAGAGGAGATGTGGTGCGGTTCGGATGCCACAAACAGTGGAATAACCGCGCTGCTCGACCAGTCGAGAGCACTGCTCGACCAGTCGAGGGTCACTCGACTCAAAGTCCAACGAGCTCAGTGAACAGTACTCCACCAGTCGAGGGCCTGACTCGACCAGTCGAGGTTACGCAGATTCATTCCAGATTTTGTGCGGACTGCGTAAATTGGAGGCGGTTTCGCAAGAGGTGCGAAAGGGAGTTGTCTAAACTATAAATAGGGGTTCCTAGGGCTTTTCTAGGTAATGCAAGAGAGTTTCTTAAAGCTTTACAAGGGTTTGTTAAAAGGTTTAAGGCTATCAAAGGTATGAGAGAGAAAGAGAAAGAGAAAGAGAGAAAGAGAGGAAGCTTGTGGAAGGGAGGTTATGCTCATAGAGGTGATCTATTGTGCACTTGATATCTTAGCGCTTTTACGTCCTCGTAATCGGTGAGATCTCTCTGTTTTTCCTTATTCTCTTATTGTCTATTCATTCCTGCATGAGTGAAGAAGGTTTGATCCTAGCGGTGTGTGCTTCTGATCGGTTGTAACGTTCTACTTTATAGTAGATTGTTGATTTGAACGAGGTCCCGTGGTTTTTACCTCTTTAAGGGTTTTCCACGTAAAAATCTCTTGTGTCATGTGGTTTGTGCTTTGATTTATTTCATTGCTTTATTATCCCATAATTCTGGTGTTTTTCGGGAGGCTAGATCCTAAGGTTTTGTGCAACGGCCCCCAACAATTATAACCAATTATCTTATTTTCTTTGGTGTGCTTGTTGGAGGAACTTTGTGTTTCGACAAGGAGTGAAGTCCTTAGAGCTTGCTTGGAATGTGGAATTAAGTGGTATGGAATTGCATTAGGTCCAATGTAAATTTCATCTGAGGTTTTAAAAAGATGGAAAGTATTGGATTAATCCAAGTATTATATCATCCAGTCCCAATAGGAAATATGATGAAATTTTCAGTGGATTTCGAAATACACTATATCTATGCGCCCCACATTGATGCATGTGTTTCATCCACACTATCCATCCATATACACCCTTTGAAAGCGACAACCGAGTTACATATGCATACAGGTGAAGACCAACATCAATTGTGAAATCTGATTTGTTGATTACAATTCCATGGTCCACCAAAAGCAGGTTTCCCTAAGAGCCTATGTGGTTTGAGGTAAATGGTGGTGATTTTTAGTAAAACCATAATGATGGATTTTGCCATCTGTTTGGAAGAGAGGGAATTCCATCTCGTTAAGAGTGTAACTTTCAACCTCTATTCAAAGCAAAGCTCTTATGGCCCCACCATAATGTATGTGTTATATCCAATGTCATTCATTCATGTTTTTCAAATCATTTCATAGCATAAGCCCAAAAATGAGGCAGATCCAAAGATCAAGTAGACTAGACCACAAAAAACAGGGGTTTCAACAATGGAGTTCATTATTCCCATTGTAGGCCACTTGAGCTTTGAATTTGCCTTGTTTTTGAGCTCATGTCACATAGCACTGTGACGTCGCACACAATCTAAGAATCTCAATGAGATGCCATACTTGCCTAAAAAATACCCCGTAAATAATTATTATTTATTTACCATTGACTCCAATAATTACAATCAACCAAACAAGCCGTTAATATGATGTTTTTTCCAAATGAAGAATTTCATCCCAAACATGGGATTGGATAATAAAAATACCATGGTATTTTCAGACATATATTCATTACATAATAATGGTGTTAATTCCACGTAATGCAATTTAATAACATTTAATGCCTTGAGGATGCAAATTGTGTTAGAAAAATAAGTGAATCTTGTACACAACGGAGAATATGAGAAAAAGATAATGAGACGATCAGATCTATCGAGATCAAGGCTTGACTTGAATAGTCAATATGTCAAAGACAGATTTGTTATCCTTTTTCTGGTAGTTCCAATAAGTGCTAATGTAGGAAATCTGCAAATTATCTTCAGGATAAAATGAACTCTCAATCTGAATTTCAACATGAAATTTTACACATTTAAGTGTTGAATAGATATCTAGATTTGACACCGATATGCCTTTAAGTCGTTTAGAAAAAAACTTAGCAAGAGTCAGATCGATAGTACTTACACAGAAGATGATATAATCTTAAGAATTAAGAGTATTAACTTATAGATTATAGTATCCAGGATTTATATCAATTGAAGAGTCATGGATTTCTTCATGAAGAGATGTTAATGTGCATCTTTAAGAAATTTATACTCATTCACAACAAATACTTGTCTTTCATGAAAAGACATGACTCTTGTCCTATGGTAGTTATTTCTGTACTCATTCATACAAAATAGTTATCCAACAGTAAAAATTATAGCCACACGTGATCCAATCATATTAACTGTTGCCACATAAGCGACACGTGGCATAGGTGCCACATATACAACCATGTCACAGTCACTCTCAATCAAAACTAAGGTTAAAATACTTTAGAACCTAGTTCAATTCAAGTTACACCATGGCTCAAAATGATTTGAATTAGTGCAAAAAAGACTAAGGTTATTTTGACTCTATACGACGATGCTGCGAAGTGCTAAGTGCGCCTAATAAAGCACCCGAGCAGCCCACATTGTGAGTGCGCGCACCGTCTTTGAGTAGATTTGAACCCTAGTTGCAGAAGCAAAAACCATTTCTCTTACCATTTAACTACGCGATCTACTTATGCAAAGTTTTAATTATTAATATATTTATTTACTTATTAAAATAAATTTTTATTTTTGAAATTTATTTTTTATTAAAAAAAACACAATAGATTGCCTCCTACCCCTACCCTTCTTAGCCAGGGATAGGCATATCTGTGTGCGGACCTTGGGATCCACCATGATGTATCTACTTATCCATGCCCTGTATTCCTTTTCTCAAATCATTTTAAGGTATAAGCCCAAAAATGAACCAAATCCAATGCCCAAGTGGACCATGTGACAGATGACTCATTTAATGTTGCATAAAATGACTTGCATTTAATGCTTTGTACATTTAATGCAACTCAAGGTTACTGTTTGATGTTGTGTACTTGTGCGTTGGATCTATCTCATTTTTATGGTCGTGCCTTAAAATGATACGAGAAAAAAGATGATGGCACAGATAAACAGATACATCACGGTGGGCATCACACGGATCTCTTCGTTCCTTGCCAAAGACTGTTTGATTTTCTAACTGTAGTGGTAATTTAATGTAAATACATGTAAATAAATAATTATAACTAATTTCACCGGTTTGATTGCTAGAAATTACATCTGGGAACCCATCCATACAAGCCATGTTATTATTGACTTAAATTTGTGAGCCCCATTGTGATGTAGGTGACTTATCCAACCATCCAACTTTTTTAACAGTACATTTTAAAGTAAAATCCAAAAATGAGGCAAATTCCAAGGTCGAGTGGCACACACCTTAAGAAACAGTGATTGTAAAGACATCAACTGTTCAAAGCTATTTTCTCCCTAGGGCCCACGTTGATGTTTATTTGTTATCCAACCTGTTCATAAGATCACATAGCCATGGATAAAGGGAAGATAAAATTATCGACTTGATCCAAAACTTCTAGGGTCCTCAAAAAGCTTTCGATGGTAAGAGCTCAATTCCTATTGTTTCCTACGGTGTAGTCAACTCGAGCTTTAGATCTTCCTCTTTTTTCAGCTCATGTCCTAAAATGATCTAGCTAAAGGGATGAACGGTGTGGATAAACACATATATTATAGTGGACCCAACAAATGTAATGGTTTTGCCCTTAGGTGACGTGAGAGTGGTATAAATGAAGGCAGTTGTGAATGCCATGGAATTCAAAGATAAATAATTATTTGCAATTAGAAAATCAAACAGCTCTCTGTCTTTTACCTTGATTTAGAGGCTCGAAATCCAATTGCTTTTTCATTTTTGTCTTTGATGGTCGCATGGTGTTGTGTAGCTGAGTGTCCTCATATGGGAAGCGGATTCGCTGGTGCACCACACACCAACTATAAAGCTGGTGTTGGTACGTGTCGTCCGAGAATGGTTCAAATGAGATCAAAGTTTTATAGCCCCACAATGATGTATTTATTACATCCACACCATTCATCTATTTTTGGAGATCGTTTTAGAGTATTATCCAAAAAATGAATCATATCCAAAGATCAACTGGACCACACCACAAATAGAAGCGGAGATTATGATTTTCACTGTTAAAAAATTCACAGGGCCCACCATAACGTTTATTTTCTATCCAATCTGTTCGTAAGGTCACAGAGACACCTGGATGAAGAGGAAAAACAAATTTCATATTGATCCAAAACTTTTGTGACACCAAAATGGTTTCAATGGTAGATGTTTAGTCTCCCACTTCTTTTTGCAGTGTGGTCCATTTCATCTTTAGATATGTCTTATTTTTCATCTCAAGCCTTATTACAAGCTCTAAAAATGGATGGACGGTATGGATATAACACATACCTCATGATGGGACCCACAGAACTTGCTGACGTTGATACACCAGCTATATATTATATGTGTGGTACACTAGTCAATCCGCTTCCCCTCATATGCCTTCACTTTATTGGACAGTTAAATTGAAATGACACATCAATTATGCTATCCAAAGGCTGAGCCAAGTTTGGCATGTTCCCTGCTTTTAGATAGGTTTACTGCATGTGCGGTGGAAGCGGATTGGCTGGTGTACCATACACCAGCAACATAGCTGGTGTGGATACGTGTCATGCCTCCACCTTCGAGTTGTATGAACGGTTCAAAGGAGATCAAAGTTACATGGGCCATAGTGATGTATTTATTATAACCATGCCGCTCATCCATTTGGCGAGATCATTTTGGAGCTTGATCCAAAAAAAGAGTCATACCCAAAGTTCAAGTGTACCACATTACGAATAACAGTCGAGGCAATGATTATCACCATTAAAACATTCATAAGGTCCACCATTACATTTATTTCTCATCCAATCAGTTCACTAGGTCACAAAGACTTGGATGAAGAGTAAAAACAAATACTGTATTCATCCAAAACTTTTGTGACCCCTCAAAAGGGTTTCAATGGTAGTCGTTCAATCCTCCAATGCTTTTTCAGTGTGGTCCAACTGATCTTTGGATTTGTCTTAATTTTAGATTCAAGCCTCACAACTAGCTAGCCAAATGGACGGATGGTTTGGATATATCACATACCTCATGAAGGGACCACAGAACTTGGTGACGTCAACACTCCCAGGGGTGTACATCAAGTCAGCTCGACTTGGCTGGGCCACTAGCTGACCTCAACTCGAACTCGGCTCGGCTTGGTCCTTGAGCCTAACTAGCTAGCTTGGCTCGGTTCGGTCAGCAACTCAAGCCAGTTCGAGCTAAAGATCAAGCCAAGTTTGCTTGTGCATCATTTTCATAAACACCTAAACTACACTTTCAAAATCTCACTGTATTTAAGGCAGCAGTAAGGGTTTTTCCAAGTATTTTATTTAACACCTTCTAAGCAACATAAAAATCAAAGAAAAAAAAAAAAAGTATTAGTTTCATATACATACTTTCCTTGGCACTGGCCACACTTCGTTAGGTCATTTCATCAAACACTTGGTGAGCAACATCAATATCAAAGTAACCGAGTCACTGAACTAGTTCAATCCGAGTTTGATTTGAGCTGGGTTCGATACAAGTCGAATCAAGCTGGGTCAGCTCAAACTCAGTTCAAACTCATTTTCCAGCTCAAAAAATCAGCTCAACTCGACTTAAACTCAACTTTGAACCAAGTTGAATCGAGCTTTTTCAAGTCGAGTTGAGCAAGCTAACCAAGCTAGCTCGGTTTTTTTTTTTTTTGTTAGCTTGTTAGTACACCCCACTGTCAATATTCACACATCATTGTTAGCCAGCCCCACTAGGGATCGATACCAAGACCTCATTGTTAAAACGAGGTATCTTTCACTCAGTCTACCACTTGAGCTATGGATTAGGATGTAGCTAGCTCAGTTCATGTACACTAAACACACCAGCCAAGCCACTTCCAAGTGTGACCTGCATGCAACCTGTGAGGCCAACATGATATTTGTCTTATATTTACTTGGTTTATTTGTAAAGATATCTAAAACTCAAGTAAACTACACCACAAGAAACAATGAGGTAGAATGCCCACCACATTAGGGCCTCGGAAATTTTGTATATGGTTGATATTAGTTTTAAAAGTCAATGAGCTGAATGGTATAGATGCGAATTGCCTGTTTCTGCGCACCCAAAGTTACGATGGTTAGAAGCCATGTGGGGCCCATAAAGATCCCTGTGAGAAAATCACTCCACCCATCTACGTCTCAAGCTCATAATAGAATAAGAGTCTAAAAATCAGGCACATTCAAAACTCAAGTGGCCCGTACCATAGGAAATTGTAGGAATTGGACGCCCACAATTGAAAATTTTGCGTGTGCAAACACACTCTTATGAATAGTTTGAATGACAAACAAACATCATGCTTAGCTCCGAATAGATTTCAACGGTGGATGTCATTGCCCCCACTGTTTTCTGTAGGGTGGTCCACTTAAGCTGTGAATATGCTTAAATGTTCGCTCATGGATTTTAGCTGGAGAAATAGATAGACGGTATGGAAAAAACATATACATCATGGTGGGCCCCACAAAGCCTTGACACCGTGGCAAACGTGGTGAGCTACGGTGTGGATAAAACACATACATCATGGTGGGCCCCACAGAGTCTTCACAACATGGTAAAGGTGGTAAGCGGGAAACGGATTGGCTACTCCCCTGCCACCAGCCAATGGCTGGTGGTCGGTGCTATGTGGCTCCACCATGATGCATGTGCTTCATCAATGCCGTCCATCTATTATTTTAGATCATTTTATTGTAGGAGATCAAAAATCTCAAGCGAACCACATTACAAGAAACAGTGTTAAATGAACGTCAACCATTAAAAACTTTTTGGAGTCCATAAAAGTTTTGGATCAAGCTGATCTTTGTTGTTTCCCTTCATCTGGGTCTGTATGACCTAATGAACAGATTCGATGTCAAATAAACAGTATAGTGGGCCTTATAGGAGGATTTTAATGGTGGATATCCAATCATTATTGTTTTCCTGTGGTGTGGTCCACCTGAGATTTATATCCCTCTAATTTTTGGCATCAAACATTAAAATGAGCTGTAACAATTGATGAAAGGAATGGATGAAACACATACATCATGGTGGGCCCATAGAGCACTGACCATCAGCCACCGGGCTGGTGGCAGGGGGAGTAGCCAATCCGTTTCCGGTGAGCGCCTCACTATACAATCTACGTCCGTAAAAATCCAATCATTCTATCCTCGTTTATGGGATTTGAGGCCAAAAATCAGCATGATCCGGTCCACACCGCAGGGAGATGGGATACCAACCATAGGTTTGTTTGTGGGGTCACCATGGTGTGTATCTTTGATCAGACCCATCAATCGGGTCTAAATCACCGTGAAAAACCAAAAATACAAAAATCAGCCTGATCCAAATATTAGACACGCCACACTCGTGTGAAATTAGAGGATTTAGGGGGCAGTGTTACATTGTTCACTTTTTTATCCCACAGAAGATGTTTCATTATTATCATTTTTACGTACAGTTTAAATAATGTTTTCATCTGATGGACGGATTGGATTTACGTACAAGAATATGTTGGGCCCCACAGAGCTGGGTGCTCTACGCTGCTGCGTAAAACAGGTGTTGTAAACCATTCCGGTCCCGTACACCCGTAATGATAAAACAAGAAGAACGAAGGAAAATTCAATGACTACATGCCAAAAAATTGGTAGGAGCATGTGGGGCATCCCGTCAGACACTATACGTGGCAACTCGTTATCCGTCATAGCTAAACGTCCCTATCTTCTCAGTCATTGTCATGCCAGCCTCATGGAAGTAATTCAATCTGGACCGACCATTTTGGCCCCAAGTGGGATAGCGTACAATTTAAGATGATCCTAACCGCTAGATTGGTGCTATTAAATCGACAGACGAAATAGAAGTTAGTAGATGGTCTAAATCCAACGAATAGTTCTCAATGTTAGGTACTTAATAATACAAAATCCTTATGATTTTAATTAAAGACACCATATACGTTAGGAAAAAAAATATGGACGGTTTGGATTTATCCAATTGTATGCCAAGTGTACCACCCATTTGTGCATGAGTATGGAGAGCCTGGCTCTTCAAGAGTATCAATGTTCTCCTTATTCAATTACGTCAAAAGTCCGCCCGCCGCTCTGCGTCGTGGCTTAAATCAATGTCTATGAGAATCTTTTTCTTCTGTCGCGAAATAGGATCGAGCATGTTTTTCGACCCACTGTGCCACATGATGAGATTTTAAGGTGATTTGGACCGTCTATTTTATATTTAATAAAATAATTAAGCTATCTTTCTGTAATCATATGTCACTGATGATTCTATCCTTTGATCTTGATAGATGAAATGAAGCCATTAATATTTTTCCTTTCATTATTATATTATTATAGTGATGAAAAATATAATATGTATATATTAAGTTAAGTTCAGTATCTCATATAGAATACTCCACAAAATGGACGGTTGTGATCATCAGAACAGTCAGCATGTGCCCAACTGCTAAGCGACATACACTAGAATCTGCGTCGCGACAAAAACAAAACGAACTCTAATGTATTACGTCTTTAAAAAAGATAAGCATGCGACATCTCTCACCCGTTTGATACAATTCCGTTTTTCTGGCCCCTTTAACTCATATTACATGATCCAGACCGTTCATCTAGTACTATTACCTACTGTGACCTATGTGCCTGGAAAAAATGCCACTAATTAGATATTCTCATCTTCCACTCGGGGGGTGGGGGTGGGGGTGGGGGTTGAACGTCTACCATTTAAACCCTTTTGGGGGTCAAATATGAATTTTCTTTGTACCTCTTCGTCTAAGTCTTTATGACCTTACGAACAGATTGGATGGAAAATAAAAGTTATGGTGGACCCTACGAATTTTTTAACAGTGTAAATCATTATCCCACGGCTATTTCTGGTGCGGTGCAATTGATTTTTGGATATGATTTTTCTTTTTGGATAATTTACTAAAATGATTTTGAAAAATGGATAAACAGTGTAGCACATGTAACTTTGATCTCCTTTATCCGTTCGTACAACTTGGAGCTTGAGGAGTATCAGCGTTCATCTGCGCACGACACATACGTACACCAGCTATATTGCCTGTGCGTCGTACACCAGCCAATCCGCTTCCATTTTGCAAGGGGTGCAGATTTATTATTATTATTATTTTTATACACCCCCACACACTTACGCTGGTGGAATTTTACCACCTATGGGTACTCGAACCCTTGACCGGGAGTTGAAACTCCTGAGAGTCTACCAACCGGGCAAGAGTAAGGATCCCAAGGGGCGCAGATTCACTGGATCCACCAAGGTGAGTGTATCGCTTACTGTGGGGCTCATTTTGATATAATTTCTTTACATCCACGCCGTTTGTCTTTTTTTTAAATATCATTTTAGAATATGATAAAAAAAAAAAAAAGGAAGAAGAAGAAGATAAAGCAGATTTGGATCTTAGGTGGACCACAGCCATAGGAAATAATGGTGATTGAATGCCCACCATTAAAAATTTCTTGGGACCCATTAGAATGTTTGTTTGCCATCCAACATGCCGATTATCTCAAAAAGACCTGGATAAAGGAAAAGATGAAATATCAGCTTGATTCAAAACTTTCGTGGCCCATAAAAAAAATTTTAATGGTTAATTTATGCTGTTTTATTTGATGTGCTCCTCCTGAAATATGGATTTACTTCCATTTTTTGTAATGTCTTTAAAATCAGCTGTCAAAATGGACAGACAGTATAGATGTAAGAAAAATATATTACATTGGTCGCCACAATCAGGAGTATATCTCCCGCGAATATATCACAGTGGTCCGTACGGTCAGGAGGTCGAATCTTTAAAAAGCTTAAATGGCTGACGTCATCATTCAAATGTGTTTGGACCGCACGGGTATGTGGGGCCCACCGTGATGTAATTGTTTTATCCACGCTGTTTATAGCGTTTATCATATCATTTTAAGGTATAATCCTAAATCTGAAACAGGTCCATAGCTCCAGTGGACCACACCAAAAGAAGCATAATGGTTGAAATTCTAATAATGTTTTTTACTATCCAAACCTATTCATAAGGTCATGTAGACGTGGAAGAAGTGAAAACACAAATATCAGCTTTGATCCGAAACTTCTCCAGCTCCCAAGAATTTTTTAACGGAGTACGTTCAATCCCCACTTTGTGGTCCACTTAATCCCCCGACCTGCCTCATTTTTAGAATCATACCTCATCTGAGAAAAGTGATGAACGGCGTGGATAAAACACTTATATGGCTCCACGAAGCCCTACCCGGACGAATTAGGTCAGACGGAGAAAAATGATGAACGGAGTGGATAAAACACTTACATGGCTCCACGGAACCCTGCCCGAACGAATTCGGTACGACGCCATTTGCGTCCTGGGTCGTGTAGTTAACCGTACACAACGCAGAAGGTGTCCCTGACAAATCCACTCTGCTCCTCTGTTTTGAAATAGCAGAGTAGGAAAGGACGGGAATTTAAATTGCAGATTGACCCAAAACTCATGTGGGCCATGTCATACCAAACAGTGGTGATTGAACTCCTGGGGTGATAGAAGTTTTGTGCCAGGATGATATTTCTTCCTACTGTTTATCTTAATGGTGATAAAACTATTACCAGTTTGGATGGCATATAAACACCATGGTCAGTTCCTAAAGGTTTCAACTGTGGAGGTGTTGGTGTGGCCCACCTGAGTTTTGGATCTTCCTGAATTTTAGAATCTTGTACTATTGTGACCTTTCAAAATAGAGGGACTGAGTGGATTTGTCACAGACACCTCTTTGGGCCTGCACAAGTGGGAGTAGAGGTGTACACGAGTCGATTCGAGTCGAGCCCGGCACAACTTGGCTCGGCTCGGCCACTAGCTGACCCCAGCTTCAACTTGGCTTGGCTTGGTCCTTGAGCCTGACTGGCCAGCTCAGCTCGGTTCGGTCAACAGCTCTGGCCAATTCGAGCCGAGTTCACCTATGCAGCATTTTCACAAACACATGGACCCCACCTTCAAATTATCACCGTATGTAAAACAACAGCACCAATTTTACCGGTATTTCATCAAACACTTTGCGGGCAAAATTAAAATCAAGAAAAAAGGATATTTATTTCATATACATACTTTCCTCGCCCCCAGCCGACACTCCAATGAGTCATTTCATCAAACACTTGGTGAGAAACATCAATATCAAAGTAACCGAGTCACCAAACTGGTTCGATCCGAGTTCGATTCAAGTTGGGTTTGATCCGAGTCGAGTCAAGCTCGTACCCGGTTTGAAATTTTTTCGAGCTAAAAAAATTAACTCGGCTCGGCTCAAACTTAATTTCGAACCGAGTCTAATTGAGCTTTTTCGAGTCGAGTCGAGCGAGCTAACCAAGTTAACTCGGTTCATGTACAAACCTAGCTCCGAGTATATCTTTGTGCCCAGGTCACACGTAATCCATTTCTGTTTTGGTTTTGGGCTCATGCCCTAAAATATGGACAATATGAATAGTCATACATACATCACCGTGGCCCCCAAGGAATTTACCTACCATGCTATATCATGGTGAGCTCCTCACCACACAATCTGCCCTTGAAAATGGTCCTGCCATGATTCCTGGCCAATGATAGTCGAGGGTGGTTGCCAAGGTCACCAATGCAACTTGCATACTCATGCTGCTATTAGCCAGTAAATAGTGCATTTTGGGCCCCACAATGATGTATGTGTTTTATCCATACTGTCCATTCTTTTTCCAACCCATTTTAGGGCATGAAACCCATAAATGAAGTAGATTCATATCTCAAGTAGACCACACCAACAAGAAAATGTGGTGATTGAACACCCACCATAAAAAAAACTTATACAGGTCACAAAAGTTTTGTATCAGGCTGATGTTTGTGTTTTCCATTCATTCAAGCTTGTGTGACCTAATCAATAGGTTGGAAATAAACGTTATGGTGGATCTAGGAAGTTTTTAATAATGGGCGTTCAATAACCACTATTTTCCTATGGTGCGGCCCACTTGAGATTTGGATCTATCTTAAATTTTAGCCCATGTCCTAAAATAATGAGCCAAAATGAATGGACAATGTGGATAAAACACACATCTTGATGAGGCTCACCAAGCATTTCCACCCGCCAAATGGGTGGTGGAGGGGCCACGGGCCATCCAATAATGGGAGTTAGGCAAGGGCAAGTGATGATCTAACATTGCAAGATTTGATTGATACAACTTTTTATGAGGTGGTAGAGCCAACCACTCTCAAACATGCTTTACCATATGTCTATATCTGATAACAACATATAGGCCAATCAAATCTTGTCACATCAGTGAAACCCAAACATTAGGTAGGTTTCAAAAGTTGACGTCATTATTCCCACTATTTTTACGGTGTGGTCTACTTGAGCTTTGTATATACTTCAATTTTGGATCTATACCCTAAAATGAGCCAGAAAAACACATGAACACCATGGATAATGATGCATGCATTAACGTAGCCTCGATGATTTTACTCACCATGCTACAATGTGGTGAATTCCTCACTTCACAATCAGCGCCCCACCTCCCTCCCCACACCTCCACCCCCAAGAATGAGAGTTAGGCAATGGAAAGTGAGGATTTAACATTGTAAGATTTGATTGATACAACCTCTTATGAGGAGACAGAGCCAACCACTTTCAAACATGCTTTACCATATCTATATCCGATAACAGCATATGGGTCAATCAAATCTTAGCATATGGGTCAATCAAATCTTACTACATCGATGAAGCCCAAACATTAGGAAGGTTTCAAAAGTTGACGTCATTATTCCCACTATTTTTATGTTGTGGTCTACTTGAGCTTTGGATGTACTTCAATTTTGTACCTATACCTTAAAATAAGCCGAAAAAACACATGAACAATGTGGATAATGACGCATGCGTCAACGTAGCTTGATGAGTTTACCCACCATACTACAGCGTGGTGAATTCCTTACTTCACAATCAACGTCCCCCCTCCCCCCCTCCCTCCCAAGGAATGGGAGTTAGGTAAGTGCAAGTGAGAATCTAACATTGCAAGATTTGATTGATACAACCTCTTATGAGGTGGCAGAGCCAACCACTCTTAAACATGCTTTACTATGTCTATATCTAATAGCAACATATGGGCCAATCAAATCTTGCCACATCAGTGAAGCCCAAACATTAGGAAGGCTTCAAAAGTTAGCATCATTATTCCCACTATTTTTATGGTGCGGTCTACTTGAGCTTTCGATATACTTCAATTTTGGACCTATACCCTAAAATGAGTTGGAAAAACACATGAACGCCGTGGATTATGACACATGCGTCAACGTAGCCTCGATAAGTTAACTCACCATACTACAGCGTGGGGAATTCCTCACTTTACAATCAATGTCTCCCCCTCCTTCCCTCCAACCCCAAGAATGAGAGTTAGGCAAGGGCAAGTATCTAACATTGCAAGATTTGATTGATATAGCCTCTTATGAGGTGATAGAGCCAACCACTCTCAAACATGCTTTACCATGTCTATATTTGATAACAACATATGGGCCAATCAAATCTTGCCACATTGGTGAAGCCCTAACATTAGGTAGGTTTCAAAAGTTGATGTCATTATTCCCACTATTTTTATGGTGTGGTCTACTTGAGCTTTGGATATACTTCAATTTTGAACCTATACCCTAAAATGAGCCGAAAAAACACATGAATGTCGTGGATAATGACACATGCATCAATGTAACCTCGATAAGTTTACTCACCATACTAAAGCACAGTGAATTCCTTGCTTCACAATCAGCGTCCCCTCTCCCTCCCCCCACCCCTAGGAATTGGAGTTAGGCAATGGTAAGTGAGGATCTAACCTTAATTATAAGATATGATTGATACATCCTCTTATGAGTCGGCAGAGCCAACCGCTTTCAAAGATGCTTTATCATGTCTATATCTAATAGCAACATATGGGCCAATCAAATCTTGCCGCATCGGTGAAGCCCAACCATTAGAAAGGTTTCAAAAGTTGACGCCATTATTCTCACTAATTTTATGGTGTGGTCTACTTGAGCTTTGGATATATTTCAATTTTGGACCTATATCCTAAATTGAGTTGGAAAAACACATGAACAAAAACACATAAACAGTGTGGATAATGACACATGCATCAACGTAGTCCCGATAAGTTTACTCACCTTACTACAGCCTGGTGAATTCCTCACTTCTGGCCACGATTCATCGCCATTGATAATCTATCACTTGCAGTTGGGATATCTCTTTCTGCATATAATACGACACGGGAGTGGATTAGGTGCTGCCCAGGCCACACCCAGCACATTGCAGCCCTTATTGTAGGGCCCACCTTAATCTATATATTTTATATCTAGCCTGTACATATGTTTTATCATATCATTTTAAGATATGAGCTAAAAAAAGAAGAGCATCCAAATCTAAGGTGGACCTTACCATAGGAAACAGTGTGATTCAATGCACTGCCATTAAAAACTTTCTAAAGCCCAAATTAATATTTCAGTAATGTTTATTTTTAATCCAACCCGTTGATAATGTCACACAAACCTTGATAAAGGAAACAAAAAATAATAATAATAATAATAATATTAACTTGCTTCAAAACTTTTGTGGCATATTATGGTCAATCACTGGTTTTTCATGATACGGTCCACATAAGAATTGAATCTGTTTCATTTTTCCTCAAATGATATGGACAAACGAACAGACAACGTGGATATATCCATGCCGTTCATTTGTTGTATTGATGTATGTCTTTTATATCCATGCCGTTCATTTGTTTTTGCAGCTGATTTCAGCTCAAGAGGACCACACACCATAGGAACCGTGGTAATTGAACGCCCACCGTTAAGAACATTTTGGAACTACAAAAGTTTTGGATGAAGTTGATATTTGCTTTTTTCCTTCCTCGGTCTTTGTGACCTTATCAAAAGGTTGGATGAAAAATGAATATTAAGGTGGGCCTTAGGAAGGTTTCAATGGTGGGTGTCATTATCTCCACTGTTTCCTGTGGTGTGGTCCACTTGAGCATTGGATCTCCTTCATTTTTGGGTTCAAACTCTAGAATGAGCTGATAAAACGGATGGACGGCGTGGATATATAATAAATACATAAGGTGACCCCACAACGCCCAACACATCACCGCAACACCACCTAATCCGCGTCTAAAGCCGGTAATAATGCGGCACGGCATCAATGTGTACTGAATCTTCCCTGAGGTATTATACAATGTTCTAGTGGAGAAAATGCACATTACAATTCAGGTTCAAGTTTCTACAAGAAGGCTCCTTTATTCATTGAACACAACCGTTGATATCATGGGCCCCACTTCAGATTGTCCATCTATAAAAATTTCCAGTTGTAAATATGCTGAACCTTTTAGTAGGTGACTAACAAAGAATTTGTTAGAATTAAAGTACAGCAATGGTTTCCATTCAATAAAAACGCAAAATATTCTACGGCTAGGATTTCATGACTGAGACTTTTTTTGGAACATGGACCGTCTTTGCTAAGCCCCAAAATTTCAACATTTTGGATCAATCAACCATGGCCACTTCTACGTCCTACTTTACAATATCTACACACAGCCGGATTGCGTATTCAGTAAACTCTGTGGGGCCCACCATGATGTATGTGTCATATCCAATCCGTCCAACCATTTTACCCGTTCATTTTGGGGCATAAGTCCAAAGTTGAAGCATATACAAAGCTCAATTGGATCCACCACAGGAAACAGTGGGAATTGAAATCCTACCGTTGAAAAGTTATCTGGGGCACAGAAGTTTTGTATCAAGCTGATATATTTGTGTTTTCCTTTCATCCATGTCAGTGTTACATTAGGAAATAAAAAATAAAAATCACTCGGGGCCAGGAAGTTTTCAACGGTGGATGTAATTATCTCGTTGGTTCCTGTGGTGTGGTCCACTTGAGCTTTGGATATACTTCAACTTTGACCTCATGCCATGGTAAAACGCATGGATAGAGTGGATAAGATACATACATCACGGTGGGTCCCACAGAGTTTAATCAGTATGATTACAGGATATTGAGTTACTATGTGCGCACCTTACATAAGGACAAAAGCTTTGATACTCTGGCAGAACGTGACTTATGATACGCTGGTCCTGGAGAACATAAATACATCACGGTGGGCCCACAGTTTACTCAGTACGTAATCCGCGTCCTTAGGCGCCCGAGCTTTGTATATAAGGACAAAAGATTTGATACTCTGGCAGAGCATGATTTATAATACGCAGGCACTCAGAATTTCTTGAAATTGCACATGAGTGGAATATAAGAATATTTAAATTATAGTTTTTAGCGAAGCAAAAATTAAGCTTATTGGATTATCTGACGATCGGTTTATTGGACATTTATTGGACGGTTGAAAATGAAAAAATAATGAATAAAATCCGTTGGTTCTATTTCAACCACGTGTCCTCGAATCAAAGGTCAGGGTTTCTCAACCAATTTAATTTCGGGACTGATTTAGATTGGCTGGTACAATTTAATTGGTTTAGTATCCATTTATGTTGCGCCACGTATAATACAACTCTAAGTGCTTGTGTATCGAGCGTCATACACTGCCAGAGTATCAATAACTCTCCTTTTGCACGACCACATGTTCATATATTGTCTGGATCTCTATCATTATTTCTCCTTCCACTGCCTCGTGGAAGAAGAAAAACAGAGAAAAACAAGAGAAATGGAAGGAGATGAAGGAAACCCATCTCTCCAATCTCCTCTAATTTCAATCTATGATAAGAGGTTGGAATCCAACGATGGAGAAAGCTTAGAAAATTGCGTAGGAAAAGAGAGATACTTGAAGAGATAAAGAAGCAGTTATGGTTAGCTGGTCCACTTGTAGCAGTCAATCTCTTGCAGACGTGTTTGCAATTGATCTCTGTAATGTTGGTGGGCCACCTTGGGGAGCTTGCTCTCTCTGGTGCTTCCATGGCTAATTCATTTGCTGGGGTAACTGGTTTCAGCTTCATGGTATGTTGGTTGCTGACATACATCTATACATGCATGTATGCATGAATTACATGTATTTATACGTATGTAGACGTACCATGTCTATGTTTACATTTCATTTCCTTCATGGGTTTTTTTCTCTCTCCTTTATATGTGTGGGCAGAAACAAACATATAAGATTTGAGGAGGTTTGGTTGAATACATCCATTATCCATAAATATTGAAACGGGAGTGGATTCAGTGTTACCCGGGTAACACCTTAGCGGGTGTTACTCTTACCGTATACGTCCCACCTTGATGAATTTTTTGTATATCGATGCCGTTCATCTATTTTATCAGATCGTTTTAGGATGTTATGCCAAAAATTAACAGATCCAAATCTTAAGTGGACCACACCATTGGAAACAGTGGTGAATGACCATTGAAAGCTTTTTGTGGGCAAAAAAAGTTTTGGATCAAGCTTATTTATATATGTTTCCTTTTACCAGGTCTGTTTGACCTTATTAACGGGTTGGATGGAAAAGAAACATTACGGTGGAAATTACTATGGGCCCTAGAAGTTTTTAATGGCGGGCTTTCAATCACCATTTTTTCCTGTAGTATGGTCCACCTGAGATTTGGATCTGCTTAATTTTTGGTACCATGTCATAAAATGTGCTGAAAAAAATGGATGGATGGCATGAATATACAAAAAATCATTAAGGTGGGGCCCATGGCAAGGGTAACACCTAATCTGCGCCTTTTTGATTTTTTTTTAACACTCACACACACTCACGTTGTAGTGGTATTTCAACACCCGGGCAAGAGTAAGGACCCGTCCTATTGAAGTAAAATACTTAGGGATTTTAGGGTTTGAATTGGGTCGTCTTCCAATGATCCAAACTATATAAACAATGTTTCTGACTGTTAATATACGAAATATGGGCCATACGGCTGTACGGGCGACATCCACACATCACTAGACGGGCTGTACAGCTGTACAACCCATATTTCGTATATTAATTAACACTCACCACTTATGGTGGATAGACAATAAATAGAATTTCTCAAATTCTACTAATTCAACCTTTGAAATTTGGATATTTTGCTTTAAAGGGGATTGTCACTATGACTTGTGTATAATCAAAGGGTTAAAATATTCAATCTGAGAGATTTTTGGGGCATTCTTCATACAAAGGAAGCCCTGTCACACAAAAATGGTTAGGGTCATGGAAAAGAACCCAATTCCAATAGCTAAAGTCGCGACGTATAATATAGCAATGTGTCAGGATGTTTTTGAGCAAACATCTTTGAGAAATGCTTTTGATACTTTGGCATGATCAAAATATTAGACTCTTATTGGGCAGTCACAAATAAAAAAATATCCAATGCTCTAATTTCAATATTTAAAAAAAAAAAAAAAAAAAAAAGAAAAAAAGAAAAAGAAAAGGTGTTCATGAATCAGAGGCTAGGATAGTTCAAACAACCTGATTTTTATTTCTTTGACTTCACAACAGTGGTTTATACAATCTGGTTGGTTTAATTTGGGTTTATATACACAGCATGTACCATTCTAAGTGCAGCTAGAGTATTAAATAACTCCTAAAGATTTTTGAGAACTGCCCATCTAAGAAAAGAGAGAAGAAGATGGAAGAAGAAGAAAGAGAAAAATCCTTGTTGGTAGCTTTTCTTGAGGCTAATTATATAGTAGAGCCGGTTCTACTCGGTACCTGTGGCAGGTTCACATATGAATGAGCACTGTCTATCAAGTGGGCATGGATGGTAAATGGTTCAAAATCCACATCGCTCGATGACTTCAGTGATCCAATCTGTGCACTCTTCAAACCAACTGTCATCGTGCGGCATGTAACCCAAATGATCACTCTCAATTGTGTTATGTGGTGAAAATTGATTGTTGAATAATTTCTCGATGACAGAGTATATAACAGAATAATGGGCATTACGCACGGAAGCGGTTTTCATAACCATAAGATCTTTACATTGATTTTGGTAAGAAGGAAAAACAGCCATTATTTCCCATGGGCCAGACATTTTCCATTTACCAACCACAATGCAAGTTGGCTATTACAGTGTCATAACACCATTTTTCAAACCTTGCAAGTGGTCCATATTGGACTGGCAAAAAAAAGAAGAAGCCTAAAGCTTGGTTGTGTGGATCTTCCAATCTAGGAGATTTCTGGGGGCATGGTCCATCCATTCTAGAATGCAACAGACCAATGGTCTGAATTACTGAACCATCCGGAAACCGAGAGTATTTATTAAGCAAACACCTCGAGCCAAGGATTGGACCGTTCTTCCATTAGTAATCTCGATTGAATATAGTGTAACTCATGCTGAGTAAGACACTTGAATAAAAGATGTCATTATATTTTACATTTGGGTTTATTGCTTCTTATTGCGTTTTTAGATATTTACTCATCGATGTCTTGGAAAGGCTGGCCAGTTTGAATTATTGTTTTGTCGGGTTTCTTGAGGTGTTATCTTGCTGATAAAGAAATTATTGAGTTATAGTGATGTTCTTGTATTTGAATCCTCTTTGAAATTCTGATGGAAGTACAAGGCTGCATAGATGTTATCATGTCAGAGCTCTTTATCTATTCAATTGTCGTTTTTCAAGTTCAGTTTTTAATGGATACTCGAATCAAAATCTTGTATTCTCTGTCCTCTTCTTTCTTCAGAAATTTCAGATTCTTCATAGAAACTTTTTGCTGAGGAAGAATTTATTGGAAAAGATATGGTAACCTACAACAGAATATATCATAATATACAACATCGTTAGTATTTTCTATTCATCTCCATAAACTATATTTTCATATCATTAGTGCATCAAAACATAGCACTACTGTCCTATTTCACCCAAAGCATTTAATCTTTTAAAAGAGGATTTACTGATGAACTGCAAGAAAGTAAAAATGAGAGAACAAGGCTTATTGGAGCCAGCAAAGAAACACCATCACTAAGCAAATCAATAGCAGAATAGTCCCCCTTACGCACCGTATAGAAGGAATCCCGAAAGGTGAGCTTACAAAACATTTTACTAGAAATGTGCTACCTTTCACTGCAATTAACCAAATCAGCTTTATCCCATCGCCCATTTCCTTACACCGAGGGAACTGCCTTAATGACAACTATCTCTACTAACAAAGCAAATGCGAAAGAATTGCATCCCATGTTTTGTAGATTCTACTACTGCTATTGTTACAACTGAGGTTAGCAACATAGTTCGGTAAGCTGCACCCACTGAAATTGCTGACAAGGATTCATCTTACTACCATCAGTGTTAAATGGTAGAACACAGGACACATCTTCTACCAGTTCGAGCACTAACAAGGAAGCGAAGTTCCTATTGCACCATCCCACCTCTTTGATCCACAATTTCCAAATGATCAAGAATAATGTGAGAATCTGGCCTACTCATTCCTTTTGGATAGCCTACATATAAAAAATCAGAGAGCAAAATCAATACATGCTTTATATTAACAAAGATCTGGGGCACTCAGATTACAGTTACTAGGTGTGCATGATACTACATCTTGAATAAAACTGGTATTAGTATATGAAAACATCAGAGCGGTGGCGGGGCCGATGTGGGACTAAGCCCAATATACAATAACATAAAGGCACGAGACGACATATGAACATAACACGCTAATGAAAATAATGTAAAGACATGAGGCAACATATAAACATAACAACCTAACAATAAATCATGGCGTTTGCATTCTTGACACTCACACCCTCCATAACCACAAATTTTTGGTCTTGAAAAGGCCTATTTACATTTTTCAGTCATTCCACTTTTGGCTCCATTAAACTTCATTCGATTTCTTTGAAGATGAAATATTTAAATGCTAGATGACCATTGAAATACCCTAGCTCTTTTTAATTCTCTCCTAATATTCAGTTTTTGAGGATTCTATATTTATCAAGATCCAGAATCCATAAACACCTATGAAATCATTAATCTATTCTGCTTTTTTGTTTCGCTAGCTGGGAATGTCAAGCGCCTTGGATACGTTGTGTGGCCAGGCTTATGGAGCGAAACAATATCATATGCTTGGTATACATTTGCAAAGGGCTATGTTTGTCCTTCTACTTGTATGCATCCCCCTTGCTTTCATCTGGGTTAATACAGGTCAAATTCTCTTGGCCGTTGGACAAGATCGAGAGATATCGATGGTAGCTGGAGAATATGCCCGTTGGATGACACCGTGCATTTTTGCCTACGGCCTCCTTCAGTGCTACATCAAATTCCTACAAACCCAGAACATTGTCTTTCCCATGATGATAACCACTGCAATTACTGCCTTATTCCATCTCTGTGTGTGTTGGATTCTGGTGTTCAAATCTGGCCTTGGTAGCAAAGGTGCTGCCTTGGCAAATTCCATCTCTTATTGGATCAATGTGATTCTGTTGGCTCTTTATGTTAAGTACTCTCCTGCCTGCAAGAAGACTTGGACTGGTTTATCAAAGGAGGCCTTGCATGATATCCTCAACTTTATAAGACTTGCTATTCCTTCAGCAATTATGGTTTGGTAAGTAACACTTCTCCTAAGTAATTGTTATTGAAATATAACGATTGGTGTTTCGCTTTCCTACAGCCTATCTTAAGAAAGCTTAACACTTACAATATCTCTTGTTGAGAAGCCTATTCGTATTTCATTATTAACCTATTCGTATCTGTGAAATACTCCAATTTTGGAATGGAATGGATGGTTATGGGTGGTGTGGATTTTGGGAACTGCATTATGTAGGATCTCATAACTCGGCCTATTCTACTCCAAACTGATAACCAGAGAATTACATAGATTTATTTGGGTTGGGAACGGGAGGCCAAATTACTTCTAATTCCAAAAATCAATGCTGCCACAAACACAAAGCAGAACTCATAACCACCCGTTCACTTGAAGTTTCCATTCCACTTGTGACCTGATTCTGGGTTAACATTCAAAAGAACCCTTAATAATTTATCTTTTGGAATTGAGACAGCTTGGAATTCTGGTCATTTGAGATGTTGGTTCTCATGTCTGGTCTTCTTCCTAATCCAAAGCTAGAAACATCAGTGCTATCTATCAGGTACGGATTATTTCCATCTCTGCACTTTCCTTAGAATTTGTACAAGCCTCAAACTCTTTTTAAAATTTAAAGAAAAGCTAACTGCAAGCTACAAGAATCTAAGGATAACAACAACAGAGAGAATTTAAATCAAGCAGCAATACCATATGATGTTATTCAACAACTATCAAGTCTACTGGCATATTTTCTACATGGTTTTGATATCTGGAAAGCCATTACTAATGATTAGCTCTCATCCATTCCACAGCCTTAACACATGTTCAATGCTCTATATGATCCCATTTGGCCTTAGTGGTGCAGTCAGGTCAGTCGAGTTAGATGTAGTGATGCTTTCCACTGTTTTTTCTCTAGATTTTATTGTATTTTATATTGTCATGTTTCCCTTCTCAGCACAAGAGTGTCTAATGAATTGGGCGCTGGGCGTCCGCAAGCTGCACGCTTAGCAGTAATTGTTGTGGTAGTCATGGCTGTTACCGTGGGTGTGGTAGTAGGATTAATCATGATTTTGGTGCGTGGCATTTGGGGCTACGCATATAGCAATGAACAAGAAGTCGTGAAGTACATGGCAATCATGATGCCCGTGCTTGCAACCTCTAACTTCGTGGATGGAATGCAGACCGTGCTTTCCGGTATGAACTACTTCTCAACCAGCTATTATCAAGACCATTCGTACCCATTCATGCTGACACTGTATACATAGGATACAAATAACACAATCCAAACCATTCAAATCATTCACAAGACTGTATATGGGTCATGTCTCCAAAATGGCAATCAAAACCTTCTATTAATGGATCTTTGTTTGTTGAAATTAAGTTCACCACCCAGTTTTTTGGTCACCAATTAGACAGTTAAATGATTTTTTATAGTGACCCAACCACAGTAGGTCCACTGTTTGAACAGTTTGGATTGGGATATATTTGTGAATTTTGTTTCAGCAGTAAGAAATTGGTATCTATTTGTGAAATTAGCTTTGAATTACATTCTCCATCTTATAGCATAAGCTCTTCCTAGCTTTGAATCAAGTTGAACTGAATCACGGATCAATAACATACAATTTGCCAAAATTAAAAATTTAGGTGCTTGTCGAGGATGTGGATGGCAGAAGCTTGGTGCTTTTGTTAATCTAGGTGCTTATTACATTGTGGGAATCCCTTCTGCTATTCTCTTGGCCTTCATCTTACATATTGGAGGAAAGGTTGGTTGGTCATGTTCTTGATTTGTATTGTTGGTGAGAGATTGTGTTTATCCTTAATGCTCAAAATGTTCCAAGCAGGGTCTTTGGATGGGGATTGTATGCGGGCTTTTTGTACAATTGTTGTCGCTTGGAACCATAACTCTCTGCACTAATTGGGAGAAAGAGGTAAGCAACTTCCTTTCTACTTGAGCTGGACAGCTTCAAATTAGTTTGTTTTTGAGGATATGATACGAGCACATGATTCTGGATTATTCTTCATAAATTAGGGTGACTTTGGAAGTTGCCATACTTGCATTGAGAAGAATGGTTGTTGTCCTCAATTAATCTATTTGCCACATTGAGCTCTTGGGCTGGTTTGATGAACTTTCTCCGTTCTGGTCAATGTGGTATGGTGTTTCAACACTTCCCAAACAAATTCCAGTAGCTATTAAAGATCAGCCCCATTCCAAAAGCTAACTAAAAGAATATAAGCTTAGTTACAGAATGTTGTGGTAGACTGGTGAAGGAATCAGATACATGGGTGTCAAGGACCCTGATGTAGGACGCCTGATCTAGGCTAGATATGATGTAAGGAAATTATAGACGGATTGAAGAGCAATTCAAAGTATAAGATATACTAACCTCCCACAAATGTAAGAAATCAAATAAACAACAAAAATCATATTTCAATCTAAATCAGAACCTCACAATAAACTAAATCATATAAAACATGAAATTTCAAAGGATCAATGGAAGGCAATATTTTGGCAATAAACAATCTCACAATCTCACAATTTTTCCTATGATTTTGGCCAGCGGGATCTGACTGCCAGTCTGCACATGCACTAATGCAGGATTAGGGCCATCCCTTAGATACGCCATGCTTTGAAATTACCATCATCATTATCTAAGCCTTTTTCCCAACTGATTGGGGTCAGCATGTCATGAAATTACCCAGGCCCTAAAATTAAGCATGTCCATTCATCATGTGGGCCATCCTTCAAATAAAAAATCATCACATGGGCCTTAATTTTAAGAGAAATCTGAGTTCCCAACAGGCGCAGTTAACTACAGTAGCACCTGTGGGGCAAAAGTGAGGGGAGAAAATGGTTTTGGGTGTCACCAAAGTAGGCCCTAATGTTCTCAGACCTTAAATCAGGCATTTCTTTTTAGCTCAAATACAGAACTCAACTTTTCATGGTAGAAGTTCATTTCAATTTGCATTTAGTATTCCTACAGCGTTAAAGCTGCTTCAAGAACTAAAGCTTTTCAAGCTTGACCAAATAAAGAAATACTAGTCTTGTCCCATTTCACTATTAGTACTTAGTCTGCTATCTGTTTTCCATCAAGAAGTACATGGAGTATCTCACAACTTAGCAAAAAAAGAAAAACAAGATGTTTTAGGTTGGTTGATTAATTGAGTTCTCATTGAAATAGGATCTATACAATGTCGGCATTCGCTGGAATTCTACCTTTTTTATTAGAAATGAGCCCTTCACCTTTACTTCACTTTCAAGCCTCCTTGCATTGAGGCGTTCTCTCTACCATCAGCTTCTGCTTACTATCTTACTTATCCACTAGTACTTTTTTATTTGTGAAAAATGGAAATAGAAAGATGTCATTTAATACTAACTATTCATTTCAATTCAACTTCTTCCTAGTGTACATGCAATTTTCATAACTTAAACGCCATTTCTTCTCTTTTCAGGCAAGTAAAGCTAAGGATAGAGTTCTGAATTCGAGCCTCCCAGTGGATATGGCATCTTAAAGCTGACCTCTTATCATCTTTCCAGTAAACATTCTTCACAGCAAATCAAGGGAAAGCCAGTTATAGTTGGATCATTGTAGCTTGTAAGAGAAATCGTTGATAGTGTGGCACTGTAATGCACCGGACACATGCATAGAGATACAACACACATGGCAATATACATACCCAACCTTAAATATCAAATCATTGACCCAAATACAAATGGATCGTCATCATTGGAGCCTTGTCCAGTCATTCCAAGTCGTCTTTGCAAACCTCATTTCACCAACCATACCCTATCTTTGGTGATTGAAGAAGACTTGAAATAGACCTGGCTAGAGATGGATTGTAGCCCAAAACTAATCTCCATTAATAGAGTTCAAGGGAATACGGTAATACATCTAAGAAATTATTCCATCTGACGTACTCCTTCCTTGATCTGGGAATAGAGGCCTGAACTAAATGTCTTGTCCAAGCCAACCAACTTACTCCACAGAGTACTGACAGATGATGATTGGGATGAGATTGATAAATGATTATTGAGATGAGATTCGGCATTTTTGAACCATCAAAGGTTCTAATGTCCCGGTAAGAAACAACAATACCTGTACAAGGTTTGATAAGCCCACATGTGACGCAGGGAGGGATGTGATGAGGTCGATCACTGTCTTCCCCAGGAGATATCTACTCCGAATCCAATGAGTTCTCTGGACTCCTCACACAGCTTCCTCGAATCCACGAGGGATAAAAGTAAAAATAATTTCTAATAAATTTGAAATAAATTGATTGATGATAAAAATGAAATTACAATCTTTTATATAATGAGCTCTGACATGGGACGAAGTTTTAGACTCAAACACCCTAAAAACGTGACTTACTATAAACGGCATCCATTCTTACTAGACTTCATGGTTTTGGGCCAAAAATAGTAAGTGTCCAATTTGGCTCAACCTCGTTATTCTTCTAATTTTTCTAAGCCCTTTCATGTTGGGTATGACTTCCACAACTCAAAAGGATCAAAAATTATCCTTGAACTAAAACTTACTATTTATAGTAAAAATGAAAATAAATTGTACTTTCAACCATCGATCTGATGGAATCTTACAAATTGAGCATGGGAAACCCAGCATAGCGGGGTTGGTTGGCTAAATCAGCTTCTCCTATTCCAAAATCATATATCATATGTCGAAAAACTCATTCCAATTTGCAAGATACGACTGTTTTAAGGTTCTGACAGTCCAGGTCATTTCTGCCTCCGATCAGGCCTTCTCTGGTCCATCTTTGTCATGAAAGTGTCTGCGATCCGCTCTACATCAACATGGATGCAGAGCCTGCCCATCTACACCATCTACATGCTAGTGTACACGCCAATGTGACAACACTCACGAAGTCCGAGCTCTCCTCCAGGTGGGCCACACTGATCAGATTTCCTGGCTCGAATATCAGACCATTTCACTACTCAGCTGGGCTGCAATGTACAAAACCAATAGACAATTAAAACACTTTTTTCTAGCCATCCTTTGGTTTTGTGCACTTTGGGCCACACCAGAAGATCTATGCAATGTGGCCCACCTGATGGAAATTGGCAAACAAACATCATGCTCAGCTCCGGATAGATTTCGACGGTGGATGTCATTGCCCCCACTGTTTTCTGTAGGGAGGTCCACTTAAGCTGTGAATATGCTTAATGTTCGCTCATGCATTTTAGCTCGAGAAATAGATAGACGGTATGGAAAAAACATATACATCATGGTGGGCCCCACAAAGTCTTAACACCGTGGCAAACGTGGTGAGCTATGGTTTGGATAAAACACATACATCATGGTGGGCCCCACAGAGTCTTCACAACAAGGTAAAAGGTGGTGAGCGGGGAAACGGAATGGCTACTCCCCTGCCACCAGCCAATGGCTGGTGGTCGGTGCTACGTGGCTCCACCATGATGTATGTGTTTCATCAATGCCGTCCATCTATTATTTTAGATCATTTTATTGCAGGAGACCAAAAATCTCAAGCGAACCACATTACAAGAAACGGTGTTAAATGAACGTAAACCATTAAAAACTTTTTGGAGTCCATACAAGTTTTGGATCAAGCTGATTTTCCCTTCATCTGGGCCTGTATGACCTAATGAACAGATTGGATGTCAAATAATACAGTGGGCCTTATAGGAGGATTTTAATGGTGGATATCCAATCATTATTGTTTTCCTGTGGTGTGGTCCACCTGAGATTTATATCCCTCTAATTTTTGGCAGTAAGCACTAAAATGAGCCGTAACAATTGATGAAAGGAATGGATGAAACACATACATCATGGTGGGGCCCATACAGCACTGACCATCAGCCACCGGGCTGGTGGCGGGGGGAGTAGCCAATCCGTTTCCGGTGAGCGCCTCACTATACAATCTACGTCCGTAAAAATCCAATCATTCTATCCTCGTTTATGGGATTTGAGGCCAAAAATCGGCATGATCCGGTCCACACCGCAGGGAGATGGGATACCAACCATAGGTTTGTTTGTGGGGTCACCATGGTGTGTATCTTTGATCAGACCCATCAATCGGGTCTAAATCACCGTGAAAAACCAAAAATACAAAAATCAGCCTGATCCAAATATTAGACACGCCACACTCGTGTGAAATTAGAGGATTTAGGGGGCAGTGTTACATTGTTCACTTTTTTATCCCACAGGAGATGTTTCACTTTTTTCACTTTTTTACGTACAGTTTAAATAATGTTTCTCATCTGATGGACGGATTGGATTTACGTACAAGAATATGTTGGGCCCCACAGAGCTGGGTGCTCTATGCTGCTGCGTAAAACAGGTGTTGTAAACCATTCCGGTCCCTCACACCCGTAATGATAATACAAGAAGAACGAAGGAAAATTCAATGACTAAATGCCAAATAATTGGTGGGAGCATGGGGGGCATCCGGTCCGACACTATACGTGGCAGCTCGTTATCCGTCATAGCTACACGTCCCTATCTTCTCAGTCATTGTCATGCCAGCCTCATGGAAGTAATTCAATCTGGACCGACCATTTTGGCCCCAAGTGGGATAGCGTACAATTTAAGATGATCCTAACCGCTAGATTGGTGCTATTAAATCGACAGACGAAATAGAAGTTAGTAGATGGTCTAAATCCAACGAATATGTTCTCAATGTTAGGGACTTAATAAGATAAAATCCTTATGATTTTAATTAAAGACACCATCTACGTTAGGAAAAAAAATATGGACGGTTTGGATTTATCCAATTGTATGCCAAGTGTACCACCCATTTGTGCATGAGTATGGAGAGCCTGGCTCTTCAAGAGTATCAATGTTTTCCTTATTCAATTACGTCAAATGAACGGCAAAAGTCCGCCCGCCGCCCTGCGTCGTGGCCTAAATCAAGTATATGAGAATCTTTTTCTTCTGTCGCGACATAGCATCGGGCATGTTTTTCCACCCACTGTGCCACATGATGAGATTTTAAGGTGATTTGGACTGTCTATTTTATATTTAATAAAATAATTAAGCTATCTTTCTGTAATCATATGTCACTGATGATTCTATCCTTTGATCTTGATAGATGAAATGAAGCCATTAATATTTTTCCTTTCATTATTATATTATTATAGTGATGAAAAATATAATATGTATATATTAAGTTAAGTTCAGTATCTCATATAGAATACTCCACAAAATGGACGGTTGTGATCATCAGAACAGTCAGCATGTGCCCAACTGCTAAGCGACATACACTAGAATCTGCGTCGCGACAAAAACAAAACGAACTCTAATGTATTACGTCTTTAAAAAAGATAAGCATGCGACATCTCTCACCCGTTTGATACAATTCCGTTTTTCTGGCCCCTTTAACTCATATTACATGATCCAGACCGTTCATCTAGTACTATTACCTACTGTGACCTATGTGCCTGGAAAAAATGCCACTAATTAGATATTCTCATCTTCCACTCGGGGGGGGGGGGGGGGGTGGGGGTTGAACGTCTACCATTTAAACCCTTTTGGGGGTCAAATATGAATTTTCTTTGTACCTCTTCGTCTAAGTCTTTATGACCTTACGAACAGATTGGATGGAAAATAAAAGTTATGGTGGACCCTACGAATTTTTTAACAGTGTAAATCATTATCCCACGGCTATTTCTGGTGCGGTGCAATTGATTTTTGGATATGATTTTTCTTTTTGGATAATTTACTAAAATGATTTTGAAAAATGGATAAACAGTGTAGCACATGTAACTTTGATCTCCTTTATCCGTTCGTACAACTTGGAGCTTGAGGAGTATCAGCGTTCATCTGGCGCACGACACATACGTACACCAGCTATATTGCCTGTGCGTCGTACACCAGCCAATCCGCTTCCATTTTGCAAGGGGTGCAGATTTATTATTATTATTATTTTTATACACCCCCACACACTTACGCTGGTGGAATTTTACCACCTATGGGTACTCGAACCCTTGACCGGGAGTTGAAACTCCTGAGAGTCTACCAACCGAGCAAGAGTAAGGATCCCAAGGGGCGCAGATTCACTGGATCCACCAAGGTGAGTGTATCGCTTACTGTGGGGCTCATTTTGATATAATTTCTTTACATCCACGCCGTTGTCTTTTTTTTAAATATCATTTTAGAATATGATAAAAAAAAAAAAAGGAAGAAGAAGAAGATAAAGCAGATTTGGATCTTAGGTGGACCACAGCCATAGGAAATAATGGTGATTGAATGCCCACCATTAAAAATTTCTTGGGACCCATTAGAATGTTTGTTTGCCATCCAACATCCGATTATCTCAAAAAGACCTGGATAAAGGAAAAGATGAAATATCAGCTTGATTCAAAACTTTCGTGGCCCATAAAAAAAAATTTAATGGTTAATTTATGCTGTTTTATTTGATGTGCTCCTCCTGAAATATGGATTTACTTCCATTTTTTGTAATGTCTTTAAAATCAGCTGTCAAAATGGACAGACAGTATAGATGTAAGAAAAATATATTACATTGGTCACCACAATCAGGAGTATATCTCCCGCGAATATATCACAGTGGTCCGTACGGTCAGGAGGTCGAATCTTTAAAAAGCTTAAATGGCTGACGTCATCATTCAAATGTGTTTGGACCGCACGGGTATGTGGGGCCCACCGTGATGTAATTGTTTTATCCACGCTGTTTATAGCGTTTATCATATCATTTTAAGGTATAATCCTAAATCTGAAACAGGTCCATAGCTCCAGTGGACCACACCAAAAGAAGCAGCCGTGATAATGACACACATCGTTGAAACCTTTCTAACGGCCACTTGATGTTTTTTTAACTATCCAAACCTATTCATAAGGTCATGTAGACGTGGATGAAGTGAAAACACAAATATCAGCTTTGATCCGAAACTTCTCCAGCTCCCAAGAATTTTTTAACGGAGTACGTTCAATCCCCACTTTGTGGTCCACTTAATCCCCCGACCTGCCTCATTTTTAGAATCATACCTCATCTGAGAAAAGTGATGAACGGCGTGGATAAAACACTTATATGGCTCCACGAAGCCCTACCCGGACGAATTAGGTCAGACAGAGAAAAATGATGAACGGAGTGGATAAAACACTTACATGGCTCCACGGAACCCTGCCCGAACGAATTCGGTACGACGCCATTTGCGTCCTGGGTCGTGTAGTTAACCGTACACAACGCAGAAGGTGTCCCTGACAAATCCACTCTGCTCCTCTGTTTTGAAATAGCAGAGTAGGAAAGGACGGGAATTTAAATTGCAGATTGACCCAAAACTCATGTGGGCCATGTCATACCAAACAGTGGTGATTGAACTCCTGGGTGATAGAAGTTTTGTGCCAGGATGATATTTCTTCCTACTGTTTATCTTAATGGTGATAAAACTATTACCAGTTTGGATGGCATATAAACACCATGGTCAGTTCCTAAAGGTTTCAACTGTGGAGGTGTTGGTGTGGCCCACCTGAGTTTTGGATCTTCCTGAATTTTAGAATCTTGTACTATTGTGACCTTTCAAAATAGAGGGACTGAGTGGATTTGTCACAGACACCTCTTTGGGCCTGCACAAGTGGGAGTAGAGGTGTACACAAGTCGATTTGAGTCGAGCCCGACACAACTTGGCTCGGCTCGGCCACTAGCTGACCCCAGCTTCAACTTGGCTTGGCTTGGTCCTTGAGCCTGACTGGCCAGCTCAGCTCGGTTCGATCAACAGCTCTGGCCAATTCGAGCCGAGTTCACCTATGCAGCATTTTCACAAACACATGGACCCCACCTTCAAATTATCACCGTATGTAAAACAACAACACCAATTTTACCGGTATTTCATCAAACACTTTGCGGGCAAAATTAAAATCAAGAAAAAAGGATATTTATTTCATATACATACTTTCCTCGCCCCCAGCCGACACTCCAATGAGTCATTTCATCAAACACTTGGTGAGAAACATCAATATCAAAGTAACCGAGTCACCAAACTGGTTCGATCCGAGTTCGATTCAAGTTGGGTTTGATCCGAGTCGAGTCAAGCTCGTACCCGGTTTGAAATTTTTTCAGCTAAAAAAATTAACTCGGCTCGGCTCAAACTTAATTTCGAACCGAGTCTAATTGAGCTTTTTCGAGTCGAGTCGAGCGAGCTAACCAAGTTAACTCGGTTCATGTACAAACCTAGCTCCGAGTATATCTTTGTGCCCAGGTCACACGTAATCCATTTCTGTTTTGGTTTTGGGCTCATGCCCTAAAATATGGACAATATGAATAGTCATACATACATCACCGTGGCCCCCAAGGAATTTACCTACCATGCTATATCATGGTGAGCTCCTCACCACACAATCTGCCCTTGAAAATGGTCCTGCCATGATTCCTGGCCAATGATAGTCGAGGGTGGTTGCCAAGGTCACCAATGCAACTTGCATACTCATGCTGCTATTAGCCAGTAAATAGTGCATTTTGGGCCCCACAATGATGTATGTGTTTTATCCATACTGTCCATTCTTTTTCCAACCCATTTTAGGGCATGAAACCCATAAATGAAGTAGATTCATATCTCAAGTAGACCACACCAACAAGAAAATGTGGTGATTGAACACCCACCATAAAAAAAACTTATACAGGTCACAAAAGTTTTGTATCAGGCTGATGTTTGTGTTTTCCATTCATTCAAGCTTGTGTGACCTAATCAATAGGTTGGAAATAAACGTTATGGTGGATCTAGGAAGTTTTTAATAATGGGCGTTCAATAACCACTATTTTCCTATGGTGCGGCCCACTTGAGATTTGGATCTATCTTAAATTTTAGCCCATGTCCTAAAATAATGAGCCAAAATGAATGGACAATGTGGATAAAACACACATCTTGATGAGGCTCACCAAGCATTTCCACCCGCCAAATGGGTGGTGGAGGGGCCACGGGCCATCCAATAATGGGAGTTAGGCAAGGGCAAGTGATGATCTAACATTGCAAGATTTGATTGATACAACTTTTTATGAGGTGGTAGAGCCAACCACTCTCAAACATGCTTTACCATATGTCTATATCTGATAACAACATATAGGCCAATCAAATCTTGTCACATCAGTGAAACCCAAACATTAGGTAGGTTTCAAAAGTTGACGTCATTATTCCCACTATTTTTACGGTGTGGTCTACTTGAGCTTTGTATATACTTCAATTTTGGATCTATACCCTAAAATGAGCCAGAAAAACACATGAACACCATGGATAATGATGCATGCATTAACGTAGCCTCGATGATTTTACTCACCATGCTACAATGTGGTGAATTCCTCACTTCACAATCAGCGCCCCACCTCCCTCCCCACACCTCCACCCCCAAGAATGAGAGTTAGGCAATGGAAAGTGAGGATCTAACATTGTAAGATTTGATTGATACAACCTCTTATGAGGAGACAGAGCCAACCACTTTCAAACATGCTTTACCATATCTATATCCGATAACAGCATATGGGTCAATCAAATCTTACTACATCGATGAAGCCCAAACATTAGGAAGGTTTCAAAAGTTGACGTCATTATTCCCACTATTTTTATGTTGTGGTCTACTTGAGCTTTGGATGTACTTCAATTTTGTACCTATACCTTAAAATAAGCCGAAAAAACACATGAACAATGTGGATAATGACGCATGCGTCAACGTAGCCTTGATGAGTTTACCCACCATACTACAGCGTGGTGAATTCCTTACTTCACAATCAACGTCCCCCCTCCCCCCCTCCCTCCCAAGGAATGGGAGTTAGGTAAGTGCAAGTGAGAATCTAACATTGCAAGATTTGATTGATACAACCTCTTATGAGGTGGCAGAGCCAACCACTCTTAAACATGCTTTACTATGTCTATATCTAATAGCAACATATGGGCCAATCAAATCTTGCCACATCAGTGAAGCCCAAACATTAGGAAGGCTTCAAAAGTTAGCATCATTATTCCCACTATTTTTATGGTGCGGTCTACTTGAGCTTTCGATATACTTCAATTTTGGACCTATACCCTAAAATGAGTTGGAAAAACACATGAACGCCGTGGATTATGACACATGCGTCAACGTAGCCTCGATAAGTTAACTCACCATACTACAGAGTGGGGAATTCCTCACTTTACAATCAATGTCTCCCCCTCCTTCCCTCCAACCCCAAGAATGAGAGTTAGGCAAGGGCAAGTATCTAACATTGCAAGATATAGCCTCTTATGAGGTGATAGAGCCAACCACTCTCAAACATGCTTTACCATGTCTATATTTGATAACAGCATATGGGCCAATCAAATCTTGCCACATTGGTGAAGCCCTAACATTAGGTAGGTTTCAAAAGTTGATGTCATTATTCCCACTATTTTTATGGTGTGGTCTACTTGAGCTTTGGATATACTTCAATTTTGAACCTATACCCTAAAATGAGCTGAAAAAACACATGAATGTCGTGGATAATGACACATGCATCAATGTAACCTCGATAAGTTTACTCACCATACTAAAGCACAGTGAATTCCTTGCTTCACAATCAGCGTCCCCTCTCCCTCCCCCCACCCCTAGGAATTGGAGTTAGGCAATGGTAAGTGAGGATCTAACCTTAATTATAAGATTTGATTGATACATCCTCTTATGAGTCGGCAGAGCCAACCACTTTCAAAGATGCTTTATCATGTCTATATCTAATAGCAACATATGGGCCAATCAAATCTTGCCGCATCGGTGAAGCCCAACCATTAGAAAGGTTTCAAAAGTTGACGCCATTATTCTCACTAATTTTATGGTGTGGTCTACTTGAGCTTTGGATATATTTCAATTTTGGACCTATATCCTAAATTGAGCTGGAAAAACACATGAACAAAAACACATAAACAGTGTGGATAATGACACATGCATCAACGTAGTCCCGATAAGTTTACTCACCTTACTACAGCCTGGTGAATTCCTCACTTCTGGCCACGATTCCTCGCCATTGATAATCTATCACTTGCGGTTGGGATATCTCTTTCTGCATATAATACGACACGGGAGTGGATTAGGTGCTGCCCAGGCCACACCCAGCACATTGCAGCCCTTATTGTAGGGCCCACCTTAATCTATATATTTTATATCTAGCCTGTACATATGTTTTATCATATCATTTTAAGATATGAGCTAAAAAAAGAAGAGCATCCAAATCTAAGGTGGACCTTACCATAGGAAACAGTGTGATTCAACGCACTGCCATTAAAAACTTTCTAAAGCCCAAATTAATATTTCAGTAATGTTTATTTTTAATCCAACCCGTTGATAATGTCACACAAACCTTGATAAAGGAAACAAAAATAATAATAATAATAATAATATTAACTTGCTTCAAAACTTTTGTGGCATATTATGGTCAATCACTGGTTTTTCATGATACGGTCCACATAAGAATTGAATCTGTTTCATTTTTCCTCAAATGATATGGACAAACGAACAGACAACGTGGATATATCCACGCCGTTCATTTGTTGTATTGATGTATGTCTTTTATATCCATGCCGTTCATTTGTTTTTGCAGCTGATTTCAGCTCAAGAGGACCACACACCATAGGAACCGTGGTAATTGAACGCCCACCGTTAAGAACATTTTGGAACTACAAAAGTTTTGGATGAAGTTGATATTTGCTTTTTTCCTTCCTCGGTCTTTGTGACCTTATCAAAAGGTTGGATGTAAAATGAATATTAAGGTGGGCCTTAGGAAGGTTTCAATGGTGGGTGTCATTATCTCCACTGTTTCCTGTGGTGTGGTCCACTTGAGCATTGGATCTCCTTCATTTTTGGTATCAAACTCAAGAATGAGCTGATAAAACGGATGGACGGCGTGGATATATAATAAATACATAAGGTGACCCCACAACGCCCAACACATCACCGCAACACCACCTAATCCGCGTCTAAAGCCGGTAATAATGCGGCACGGCATCAATGTGTACTGAATCTTCCCTGAGGTATTATACAATGTTCTAGTGGAGAAAATGCACATTACAATTCAGGTTCAAGTTTCTACAAGAAGGCTCCTTTATTCATTGAACACAACCGTTGATATCATGGGCCCCACTTCAGATTGTCCATCTATAAAAATTTCCAGTTGTAAATATGCTGAACCTTTTAGTAGGTGACTAACAAAGAATTTGTTAGAATTAAAGTACAGCAATGGTTTCCATTCAATAAAAACGCAAAATATTCTACGGCTAGGATTTCATGACTGAGACTTTTTTTGGAACATGGACCGTCTTTGCTAAGCCCCAAAATTTCAACATTTTGGATCAATCAACCATGGCCACTTCTACGTCCTACTTTACAATATCTACACACAGCCGGATTGCGTATTCAGTAAACTCTGTGGGGCCCACCATGATGTATGTGTCATATCCAATCCGTCCAACCATTTTACCCGTTTATTTTGGGGCATAAGTCCAAAGTTGAAGCATATACAAAGCTCAATTGGATCCACCACAGGAAACAGTGGGAATTGAAATCCTACCGTTGAAAAGTTATCTGGGGCACAGAAGTTTTGTATCAAGCTGATATATTTGTGTTTTCCTTTCATCCATGTCAGTGTTACATTAGGAAATAAAAAATAAAAATCACTCGGGGCCAGGAAGTTTTCAACGGTGGATGTAATTATCTCCGTTGGTTCCTGTGGTGTGGTCCACTTGAGCTTTGGATATACTTCAACTTTGACCTCATGCCATGGTAAAACGCATGGATAGAGTGGATAAGATACATACATCACGGTGGGTCCCACAGAGTTTAATCAGTATGATTACAGGATATTGAGTTACTATGTGCGCACCTTACATAAGGACAAAAGCTTTGATACTCTGGCAGAACGTGACTTATGATACGCTGGTCCTGGAGAACATAAATACATCACGGTGGGCCCACAGTTTACTCAGTACGTAATCCGCGTCCTTAGGCGCCCGAGCTTTGTATATAAGGACAAAAGATTTGATACTCTGGCAGAGCATGATTTATAATACGCAGGCACTCAGAATTTCTTGAAATTGCACATGAGTGGAATATAAGAATATTTAAATTATAGTTTTTAGCGAAGCAAAAATTAAGCTTATTGGATTATCTGACGATCGGTTTATTGGACATTTATTGGACGGTTGAAAATGAAAAAATAATGAATAAAATCCGTTGGTTCTATTTCAACCACGTGTCCTCGAATCAAAGGTCAGGGTTTCTCAACCAATTTAATTTCGGGACTGATTTAGATTGGCTGGTACAATTTAATTGGTTTAGTATCCATTTATGTTGCGCCACGTATAATACAACTCTAAGTGCTTGTGTATCGAGCGTCATACACTGCCAGAGTATCAATAACTCTCCTTTTGCACGACCACATGTTCATATATTGTCTGGATCTCTATCATTATTTCTCCTTCCACTGCCTCGTGGAAGAAGAAAAACAGAGAAAAACAAGAGAAATGGAAGGAGATGAAGGAAACCCATCTCTCCAATCTCCTCTAATTTCAATCTATGATAAGAGGTTGGAATCCAACGATGGAGAAAGCTTAGGAAAATTGCGTAGGAAAAGAGAGATACTTGAAGAGATAAAGAAGCAGTTATGGTTAGCTGGTCCACTTGTAGCAGTCAATCTCTTGCAGACGTGTTTGCAATTGATCTCTGTAATGTTGGTGGGCCACCTTGGGGAGCTTGCTCTCTCTGGTGCTTCCATGGCTAATTCATTTGCTGGGGTAACTGGTTTCAGCTTCATGGTATGTTGGTTGCTGACATACATCTATACATGCATGTATGCATGAATTACATGTATTTATACGTATGTAGACGTACCATGTCTATGTTTACATTTCATTTCCTTCATGGGTTTTTTTCTCTCTCCTTTATATGTGTGGGCAGAAACAAACATATAAGATTTGAGGAGGTTTGGTTGAATACATCCATTATCCATAAATATTGAAACGGGAGTGGATTCAGTGTTACCCGGGTAACACCTTAGCGGGTGTTACTCTTACCGTATACGTCCCACCTTGATGAATTTTTTGTATATCGATGCCGTTCATCTATTTTATCAGATCGTTTTAGGATGTTATGCCAAAAAATTAACAGATCCAAATCTTAAGTGGACCACACCATTGGAAACAGTGGTGAATGACCATTGAAAGCTTTTTGTGGGCAAAAAAAGTTTTGGATCAAGCTTATTTATATATGTTTCCTTTTACCAGGTCTGTTTGACCTTATTAACGGGTTGGATGGAAAAGAAACATTACGGTGGAAATTACTATGGGCCCTAGAAGTTTTTAATGGCGGGCTTTCAATCACCATTTTTTCCTGTAGTATGGTCCACCTGAGATTTGGATCTGCTTAATTTTTCGTACCATGTCATAAAATGTGCTGAAAAAAATGGATGGATGGCATGAATATACAAAAAATCATTAAGGTGGGGCCCATGGCAAGGGTAACACCTAATCTGCGCCTTTTTGATTTTTTTTTAACACTCACACACACTCACGTTGTAGTGGTATTTCAACACCCGGGCAAGAGTAAGGACCCGTCCTATTGAAGTAAAATACTTAGGGATTTTAGGGTTTGAATTGGGTCGTCTTCCAATGATCCAAACTATATAAACAATGTTTCTGACTGTTAATATACGAAATATGGGCCATACGGCTGTACGGGCGACATCCACACATCACTAGACGGGCTGTACAGCTGTACAACCCATATTTCGTATATTAACACTCACCACTTATGGTGGATAGACAATAAATAGAATTTCTCAAATTCTACTAATTCAACCTTTGAAATTTGGATATTTTGCTTTAAAGGGGATTGTCACTATGACTTGTGTATAATCAAAGGGTTAAAATATTCAATCTGAGAGATTTTTGGGGCATTCTTCATACAAAGGAAGCCCTGTCAGACAAAAATGGTTAGGGTCATGGAAAAGAACCCAATTCCAATAGCTAAAGTCGCGACGTATAATATAGCAATGTGTCAGGATGTTTTTGAGCAAACATCTTTGAGAAATGCTTTTGATACTTTGGCATGATCAAAATATTAGACTCTTATTGGGCAGTCACAAATAAAAAAATATCCAATGCTCTAATTTCAATATTTTTAAAAAAAAAAAAAAAAGAAAAAAAAAAAGAAAAGGTGTTCATGAATCAGAGGCTAGGATAGTTCAAACAACCTGATTTTTATTTCTTTGACTTCACAACAGTGGTTTATACAATCTGGTTGGTTTAATTTGGGTTTATATACACAACATGTACCATTCTAAGTGCAGCTAGAGTATTAAATAACTCCTAAAGATTTTTGAGAACTGCCCATCTAAGAAAAGAGAAGAAGATGGAAGAAGAAGAAAGAGAAAAATCCTTGTTGGTAGCTTTTCTTGAGGCTAATTATATAGTAGAGCCGGTTCTACTCGGTACCTGTGGCAGGTTCACATATGAATGAGCACTGTCTATCAAGTGGGCATGGATGGTAAATGGTTCAAAATCCACATCGCTCGATGACTTCAGTGATCCAATCTGTGCACTCTTCAAACCAACTGTCATCGTGCGGCATGTAACCCAAATGATCACTCTCAATTGTGTTATGTGGTGAAAATTGATTGTTGAATAATTTCTCGATGACAGAGTATATAACAGAATAATGGGCATTACGCACGGAAGCGGTTTTCATAACCATAAGATCTTTACATTGATTTTGGTAAGAAGGAAAAACAGCCATTATTTCCCATGGGCCAGACATTTTCCATTTACCAACCACAATGCAAGTTGGCTATTACAGTGTCATAACACCATTTTTCAAACCTTGCAAGTGGTCCATATTGGACTGGCAAAAAAAGAAGAAGCCTAAAGCTTGGTTGTGTGGATCTTCCAATCTAGGAGATTTCTGGGGGCATGGTCCATCCATTCTAGAATGCAACAGACCAATGGTCTGAATTACTGAACCATCCGGAAACCGAGAGTATTTATTAAGCAAACACCTCGAGCCAAGGATTGGACCGTTCTTCCATTAGTAATCTCGATTGAATATAGTGTAACTCATGCTGAGTAAGACACTTGAATAAAAGATGTCATTATATTTTACATTTGGGTTTATTGCTTCTTATTGCGTTTTTAGATATTTACTCATCGATGTCTTGGAAAGGCTGGCCAGTTTGAATTATTGTTTTGTCGGGTTTCTTGAGGTGTTATCTTGCTGATAAAGAAATTATTGAGTTATAGTGATGTTCTTGTATTTGAATCCTCTTTGAAATTCTGATGGAAGTACAAGGCTGCATAGATGTTATCATGTCAGAGCTCTTTATCTATTCAATTGTCGTTTTTCAAGTTCAGTTTTTAATGGATACTCGAATCAAAATCTTGTATTCTCTGTCCTCTTCTTTCTTCAGAAATTTCAGATTCTTCACAGAAACTTTTTGCTGAGGAAGAATTTATTGGAAAAGATATGGTAACCTACAACAGAATATATCATAATATACAACATCGTTAGTATTTTCTATTCATCTCCATAAACTATATTTTCATATCATTAGTGCATCAAAACATAGCACTACTGTCCTATTTCACCCAAAGCATTTAATCTTTTAAAAGAGGATTTACTGATGAACTGCAAGAAAGTGAAAATGAGAGAACATGGCTTATTGGAGCCAGCAAAGAAACACCATCACTAAGCAAATCAATAGCAGAATAGTCCCCCTTACGCACCGTATAGAAGGAATCCCGAAAGGTGAGCTTACAAAACATTTTACTAGAAATGTGCTACCTTTCACTGCAATTAACCAAATAAGCTTTATCCCATCGCCCATTTCCTTGCACCGAGGGAACTGCCTTAATGACAACTATCTCTACTAACAAAGCAAATGCGAAAGAATTGCATCCCATGTTTTGTAGATTCTACTACTGCTATTGTTACAACTGAGGTTAGCAACATAGTTCGGTAAGCTGCACCCACTGAAATTGCTGACAAGGATTCATCTTACTACCATCAGTGTTAAATGGTAGAACACAGGACACATCTTCTACCAGTTCGAGCACTAACAAGGAAGCGAAGTTCCTATTGCACCATCCCACCTCTTTGATCCACAATTTCCAAATGATCAAGAATAATGTGAGAATCTGGCCTACTCATTCCTTTTGGATAGCCTACATATAAAAAATCAGAGAGCAAAATCAATACATGCTTTATATTAACAAAGATCTGGGGCACTCAGATTACAGTTACTAGGTGTGCATGATACTACATCTTGAATAAAACTGGTATTAGTATATGAAAACATCAGAGCGGTGGCGGGGCCGATGTGGGACTAAGCCCAATATACAATAACATAAAGGCACGAGACGACATATGAACATAACACGCTAATGAAAATAATGTAAAGACATGAGGCAACATATAAACATAACAACCTAACAATAAATCATGGCGTTTGCATTCTTGACACTCACACCTTCCATAACCACAAATTTTTGGTCTTGAAAAGGCCTATTTACATTTTTCAGTCATTCCACTTTTGGCTCCATTAAACTTCATTCGATTTCTTTGAAGATGAAATATTTAAATGCTAGATGACCATTGAAATACCCTAGCTCTTTTTAATTCTCTCCTAATATTCAGTTTTTGAGGATTCTATATTTATCAAGATCCAGAATCCATAAACACCTATGAAATCATTAATCTATTCTGCTTTTTTGTTTCGCTAGCTGGGAATGTCAAGCGCCTTGGATACGTTGTGTGGCCAGGCTTATGGAGCGAAACAATATCATATGCTTGGTATACATATGCAAAGGGCTATGTTTGTCCTTCTACTTGTATGCATCCCCCTTGCTTTCATCTGGGTTAATACAGGTCAAATTCTCTTGGCCGTTGGACAAGATCGAGAGATATCGATGGTAGCCGGAGAATATGCCCGTTGGATGACACCGTGCATTTTTGCCTACGGCCTCCTTCAGTGCTACATCAAATTCCTACAAACCCAGAACATTGTCTTTCCCATGATGATAACCACTGCAATTTCTGCCTTATTCCATCTCTGTGTGTGTTGGATTCTGGTGTTCAAATCTGGCCTTGGTAGCAAAGGTGCTGCCTTGGCAAATTCCATCTCTTATTGGATCAATGTGATTCTGTTGGCTCTTTATGTTAAGTACTCTCCTGCCTGCAAGAAGACTTGGACTGGTTTATCAAAGGAGGCCTTGCATGATATCCTCAACTTTATAAGACTTGCTATTCCTTCAGCAATTATGGTTTGGTAAGTAACACTTCTCCTAAGTAATTGTTATTGAAATATAACGATTGGTGTTTCGCTTTCCTACAGCCTATCTTAAGAAAGCTTAACACTTACCATATCTCTTGTTGAGAAGCCTATTCGTATTTCATTATTAACCTATTCGTATCTGTGAAATACTCCAATTTTGGAATGGAATGGATGGTTATGGGTGGTGTGGATTTTGGGAACTGCATTATGTAGGATCTCATAACTCGGCCTATTCTACTCCAAACTGATAACCAGAGAATTACATAGATTTATTTGGGTTGGGAACGGGAGAGCCAAATTACTTCTAATTCCAAAAATCAATGCTGCCACAAACACAAAGCAGAACTCATAACCACCCATTCACTTGAAGTTTCCATTCCACTTGTGACCTGATTCTGGGTAACATTCAAAAGAACCCTTAATAATTTATCTTTTGGAATTGAGACAGCTTGGAATTCTGGTCATTTGAGATGTTGGTTCTCATGTCTGGTCTTCTTCCTAATCCAAAGCTAGAAACATCTGTGCTATCTATCAGGTACGGATTATTTCCATCTCTGCACTTTCCTTAGAATTTGTACAAGCCTCAAACTCTTTTTAAAATTTAAAGAAAAGCTAACTGCAAGCTACAAGAATCTAAGGATAACAACAACAGAGAGAATTTAAATCAAGCAGCAATACCATATGATGTTATTCAACAACTATCAAGTCTACTAGGCATATTTTCTACATGGTTTTGATATCTGGAAAGCCATTACTAATGATTAGCTCTCATCCATTCCACAGCCTTAACACATGTTCAATGCTCTATATGATCCCATTTGGCCTTAGTGGTGCAGTCAGGTCAGTCGAGTTAGATGTAGTGATGCTTTCCACTGTTTTTTCTCTAGATTTTATTGTATTTTATATTGTCATGTTTCCCTTCTCAGCACAAGAGTGTCTAATGAATTGGGCGCTGGGCGTCCGCAAGCTGCACGCTTAGCAGTAATTGTTGTGGTAGTCATGGCTGTTACCGTGGGTGTGGTAGTAGGATTAATCATGATTTTGGTGCGTGGCATTTGGGGCTACGCATATAGCAATGAACAAGAAGTCGTGAAGTACATGGCAATCATGATGCCCGTGCTTGCAACCTCTAACTTCATTGATGGAATGCAGACCGTGCTTTCTGGTATGAACTACTTCTCAACCAGCTATTATCAAGACCATTCGTACCCATTCATGCTGACACTGTATACATAGGATACAAATAACACAATCCAAACCATTCAAATCATTCACAAGACTGTATATGGGTCATGTCTCCAAAATGGCAATCAAAACCTTCTATTAATGGATCTTTGTTTGTTGAAATTAACTTCACCATCCAGTTTTTTGGTCACCAATTAGACAGTTAAATGATTTTTTATAGTGACCCAACCACAGTAGGTCCACTGTTTGAACAGTTTGGATTGGGATATATTTGTGAATTTTGTTTCAGCAGTAAGAAATTGGTATCTATTTGTGAAATTAGCTTTGAATTACATTCTCCATCTTATAGCATAAGCTCTTCCTAGCTTTGAATCAAGTTGAACTGAATCACGGATCAATAACATACAATTTGCCAAAATTAAAAATTTAGGTGCTTGTCGAGGATGTGGATGGCAGAAGCTCGGTGCTTTTGTTAATCTAGGTGCTTATTACATTGTGGGAATCCCTTCTGCTATTCTCTTGGCCTTCATCTTACATATTGGAGGAAAGGTTGGTTGGTCATGTTCTTGATTTGTACTGTTGGTGAGAGATTGTGTTTATCCTTAATGCTCAAAATGTTCCAAGCAGGGTCTTTGGATGGGGATTGTATGCGGGCTTTTTGTACAATTGTTGTCGCTTGGAACCATAACTCTCTGCACTAATTGGGAGAAAGAGGTAAGCAACTTCCTTTCTACTTGAGCTGGACAGCTTCAAATTAGTTTGTTTTTGAGGATATGATACGAGCACATGATTCTGGATTATTCTTCATAAATTAGGGTGACTTTGGAAGTTGCCATACTTGCATTGAGAAGAATGGTTGTTGTCCTCAATTAATCTATTTGCCACATTGAGCTCTTGGGCTGGTTTGATGAACTTTCTCCGTTCTGGTCAATGTGGTATGGTGTTTCAACACTTCCCAAACAAATTCCAGTAGCTATTAAAGATCAGCCCCATTCCAAAAGCTAACTAAAAGAATATAAGCTTAGCTACAGAATGTTGTGGTAGACTGGTGAAGGAATCAGATACATGGGTGTCAAGGACCCTGATGTAGGACGCCTGATCTAGGCTAGATATGATGTAAGGAAATTATAGACGGATTGAAGAGCAATTCAAAGTATAAGATATACTAACCTCCCACAAATGTAAGAAATCAAATAAACAACAAAAATCATATTTCAATCTAAATCAGAACCTCACAATAAACTAAATCATATAAAACATGAAATTTCAAAGGATCAATGGAAGGCAATATTTTGGCAATAAACAATCTCACAATCTCACAATTTTTCCTATGATTTTGGCCAGCGGGATCTGACTGCCAGTCTGCACATGCACTAATGCAGGATTAGGGCCATCCCTTAGATACGCCATGCTTTGAAATTACCATCATCATTATCTAAGCCTTTTTCCCAACTGATTGGGGTCAGCATGTCATGAAATTACCCAGGCCCTAAAATTAAGCATGTCCATTCATCATGTGGGCCATCCTTCAAATAAAAAATCATCACATGGCCTTAATTTTAAGAGAAATCTGAGTTCCCAACAGGCGCAGTTAACTACAGTAGCACCTGTGGGGCAAAAGTGAGGGGAGAAAATGGTTTTGGGTGTCACCAAAGTAGGCCCTAATGTTCTCAGACCTTAAATCAGGCATTTCTTTTTAGCTCAAATACAGAACTCAACTTTTCATGGTAGAAGTTCATTTCAATTTGCATTTAGTATTCCTACAGCGTTAAAGCTGCTTCAAGAACTAAAGCTTTTCAAGCTTGACCAAATAAAGAAATACTAGTCTTGTCCCATTTCACTATTAGTACTTAGTCTGCTATCTGTTTTCCATCAAGAAGTACATGGAGTATCTCACAACTTAGCAAAAAAAAAAAAAACAAGATGTTTTAGGTTGGTTGATTAATTGAGTTCTCATTGAAATAGGATCTATACAATGTCGGCATTCGCTGGAATTCTACCTTTTTGATTAGAAATGAGCCCTTCACCTTTACTTCACTTTCAAGCCTCCTTGCATTGAGGCGTTCTCTCTACCATCAGCTTCCGCTTACTATCTTACTTATCCACTAGTACTTTTTTATTTGTGAAAAATGGAAATAGAAAGATGTCATTTAATACTAACTATTCATTTCAATTCAACTTCTTCCTAGTGTACATGCAATTTTCATAACTTAAACGCCATTTCTTCTCTTTTCAGGCAAGTAAAGCTAAGGATAGAGTTCTGAATTCGAGCCTCCCAGTGGATATGGCATCTTAAAGCTGACCTCTTATCATCTTTCCAGTAAACATTCTTCACAGCAAATCAAGGGAAAGCCAGTTATAGTTGGATCATTGTAGCTTGTAAGAGAAATCGTGGATAGTGTGGCACTGTAATGCACCGGACACATGCATAGAGATACAACACACATGGCAGTATACATACCCAACCTTAAATATCAAATCATTGACCCAAATACAAATGGATCGTCATCATTGGAGCCTTGTCCAGTCATTCCAAGTCGTCTTTGCAAACCTCATTTCACCAACCATACCCTATCTTTGGTGATTGAAGAAGACTTGAAATAGACCTGGCTAGAGATGGATTGTTGCCCAAAACTAATCTCCATTAACAGAGTTCAAGGGAATACGGTAATACATCTAAGAAATTATTCCATCTGACGTACTCCTTCCTTGATCTGGGAATAGAGGCCTGAACTAAATGTCTTGTCCAAGCCAACGAACTTACTCCACAGAGTACTGACAGATGATGATTGAGACGAGATTGATAAATGATTATTGAGATGAGATTCGGCATTTTTGAACCATCAAAGGTTCTAAAGTCCCGGTAAGAAACAATAATACCTGTACAAGGTTTGATAAGCCCACATGTGACGCAGGGAGGGATGTGATGAGGTCGATCACTGTCTTCCCCAGGAGATACCTACTCCGAATCCAATGAGTTCTCTGGACTCCTCACACAGCTTCCTCGAATCCACGAGGGATAAAAGTAAAAATAATTTCTAATCAATTCGAAATAAATTGATTGATGATAAAAATGAAATTACAATCTTTTAAATAATGAGCTCTGACATGGGACGAAGTTTTAAACTCAAACACCCTAAAAACGTGACTTACTATAAACAGCATCCATTCTTACTAGACTTCATGGTTTTGGGCCAAAAATAGTAAGTGTCCAATTCGGCTCAACCTCGTTATTCTTCTAATTTTTCTAAGCCCTTTCATGTTGGGTATGACTTCCACAAGATCAAAAGTTATCCTTGAACTAAAACTTACTATTTATAGTAAAAATGAAAATAAATTGTACTTTCAACCATCGATCTGATGGAATCTTACAAATTGAGCATGGGAAACCCAGCATAGCGGGGTTGGTTGGCTAAATCAGCTTCTCCTATTCCAAAATCATATATGATATGTCGAAAAACTCATTCCAATTTGCAAGATATGACTGTTTTAAGGTTCTGACAGTCCGGATCATTTCTGCCTCCGATCAGGCCTTCTCTGGTCCATCTTTGTCATGAAAGTGTCTGCGATCCGCTCTACATCAACATGGATGCAGAGCCTGCCCATCTACACCATCTACATGCTAGTGTACACGCCAATGTGACAACACTCACGAAGTCCGAGCTCTCCTCCAGGTGGGCCACACTGATCAGATTTCCTGGCTCGAATATCAGACCATTTCACTACTCAGCTGGGCTGCAATGTACAAAACCAACAGACAATTAAAACACTTTTTTCTAGCCATCCTTTGGTTTTGTGCACTTTGGGCCACACCAGAAGATCTATGCAATGTGGCCCACCTGATGGAAATTGGCAAACAAACATCATGCTCAGCTCCGGATAGATTTCGACGGTGGATGTCATTGCCCCCACTGTTTTCTGTAGGGAGGTCCACTTAAGCTGTGAATATGCTTAATGTTCGCTCATGGATTTTAGCTCGAGAAATAGATAGACGGTATGGAAAAAACATATACATCATGGTGGGCCCCACAAAGTCTTAACACCGTGGCAAACGTGGTGAGCTATGGTTTGGATAAAACACATACATCATGGTGGGCCCCACAGAGTCTTCACAACATGGTAAAAGGTGTTGAGCGGGGAAACGGAATGGCTACTCCCCTGCCACCAGCCAATGGCTGGTGGTCGGTGCTACGTGGCTCCACCATGATGTATGTGTTTCATCAATGCCGTCCATCTATTATTTTAGATCATTTTATTGTAGGAGACCAAAAATCTCAAGCGAACCACATTACAAGAAACGGTGTTAAATGAACGTAAACCATTAAAAACTTTTTGGAGTCCATACAAGTTTTGGATCAAGCTGATCTTTGTTGTTCCCTTCATCTGGGCCTGTATGACCTAATGAACAGATTGGATGTCAAATAATACAGTGGGCCTTATAGGAGGATTTTAATGGTGGATATCCAATCATTATTGTTTTCCTGTGGTGTGGTCCACCTGAGATTTATATCCCTCTAATTTTTGGCAGTAAGCACTAAAATAAGCCGTAACAATTGATGAAAGGAATGGATGAAACACATTCATCATGGTGGGGCCCATAGAGCACTGACCATCAGCCACCGGGCTGGTGGCAGGGGGAGTAGCCAATCCGTTTCCGGTGAGCGCCTCACTATACCATCTACGTTCGTAAAAATCCAATCATTCTATCCTCGTTTATGGGATTTGAGGCCAAAAATCAGCATGATCCGGTCCACACCGCAGGGAGATGGGATACCAACCATAGGTTTGTTTGTGGGGTCACCATGGTGTGTATCTTTGATCAGACCCATCAATCGGGTCTAAATCACCGTGACAAACCAAAAATACAAAAATCAGCCTGATCCAAATATTAGACACGCCACACTCGTGTGAAATTAGAGGATTTAGGGGGCAGTGTTACATTGTTCACTTTTTTATCCCACAGGAGATGTTTCATTATTATCATTTTTACGTACAGTTTAAATAATGTTTCTCATCTGATGGACGGATTGGATTTACGTACAAGAATATGTTGGGCCCCACAGAGCTGGGTGCTCTACGCTGCTGCGTAAAACAGGTGTTGTAAACCATTCCGGTCCCGTACACCCGTAATGATAAAACAAGAAGAACGAAGGAAAATTCAATGACTACATGCCAAAAAATTGGTGGGAGCATGTGGGGCATCCCGTCAGACACTATACGTGGCAACTCGTTATCCGTCATAGCTACACGTCCCTATCTTCTCAGTCATTGTCATGCCAGCCTCATGGAAGTAATTCAATCTGGACCGACCATTTTGGCCCCAAGTGGGATAGCGTACAATTTAAGATGATCCTAACCGCTAGATTGGTGCTATTAAATCGACAGACGAAATAGAAGTTAGTAGATGGTCTAAATCTAACGAATAGTTCTCAATGTTAGGGACTTAATAAGATAAAATCCTTATGATTTTAATTAAAGACACCATCTACGTTAGGTAAAAAATATGGACGGTTTGGATTTCTCCAATTGTATGCCAAGTGTACCACCCATTTGTGCATGAGTATGGAGAGCCTGGCTCTTCAAGAGTATCAATGTTTTCCTTATTCAATTACGTCAAATGAACGGCAAAAGTCCGCCCGCCGCCCTGCGTCGTGGCCTAAATCAATGTCTATGAGAATCTTTTTCTTCTGTCGCGACATAGGATCGGGCATGTTTTTCCACCCACTGTGCCACATGATGAGATTTTAAGGTGATTTGGACTGTCTATTTTATATTTAATAAAGTAATTAAGCTATCTTTCTGTAATCATATGTCACTGATGATTCTATCCTTTGATCTTGATAGATGAAATGAAGCCATTAATATTTTTCTTTTCATTATTATATTATTATAGTGATGAAAAATATAATATGTATATATTAAGTTAAGTTCAGTATCTCATATAGAATACTCCACAAAATGGACGGTTGTGATCATCAGAACAGCCAGCATGTGCCCAACTGCTAGGCGACAAACACTAGAATCTGCGTCGCGACAAAAACAAAACGAACTCTAATGTATTACGTCTTTAAAAAAAACATGCCCCTAAGACCGGACGCGGATTGCGTCCTACCCCCGCCCGGACCGTAAGACGTCCGGGCATCGCTCTGTGGAGCGCACCGTGATGTAACTGTTTTATCCAGCCGTCCAACGATTTTTTCAGAAAATTTTAATACGTGAACCAAAAAATGAGACAGGTCCAACGCTTGAGTGGACCACAAAGTGGGGATTGAACGTCCACCATTAAAAGCTTCTTGGGAGCCAGAGAAGTTTCCGATCAAGCTGATATTTGTGTTTTCACTTCATCCACGTCTACGTGACCTTATGAATAGGTTTTATGGTAAAAAAAAAATCACATGGGCCCTTAGAAATGTTTCAACGGTGGGTGTCATATCGGTGCAGGTTCCTTTGGTGTGGTCCACTCAATCCTTGGACCTGTCTCATTTTTTGGTTCACAAATTAAAATTTTCTGAAAAAATCGTTGGACGGCTGGATAAAACAGTTACATCACAGTGGGCTCCACAGGGCGCTTCCCGGACGGATTACCGTCCGGGCTGGGGTAGGACGCAATCCGCGTCCCCTAAGACCAGTGAAACTTACAAAATAACCTGACGTTCTTCTGGATCTTTCTGGCACTTCGTTTTCAGGATAGATTCTGGTGGTTCGCGAACTACTGAAATGAAATTGTAGTCCGCCAGCACTGTAGATCTGTACGTGGCCCATTTTAAGAGGGGGCCCTCTTTTTAAAATTAATCCTAACCATTGGAAAATCGACTTGAATGTAAACTCTAAGGGATGGCCAGGATCCTTTGTACCAACCCATATTTACAACATGGCCTACTTAGGACAAGACCATCTTTCAATGGTTCTGATCACCTTGACAAATGGCCCACCCGGTGGGCTGAGAATTCAATTTAGTATTGGTTCTCTTTAGGATTTACAAAAGATAAGCATGCGAGATCTCTCACCCGTTTGATACAATTCCGTTTTTCTGGCCCCTTTAACTCATCTTACATGATCCAGACCGTTCATCTAGTACTATTACCTACTGTGACCTATGTGCCTGGAAAAAATGCCACTAATTAGATATTCTCATCTTCCACTCAACTGTTTTGAGAAAGTGGACAGATGTTTCTAACCATCCTTTGTATGAAAAGGGATATATCTGATCAGTGAGATTTTTCCACGTGGCATATCCAAGGTGAGATCAGCAACATGAATGGACCAGATCAAATTTTGTGCAAAGCACAGGGTGCAAGCAGTGCTACCAAACCTTTGGTACTGGTACTTATTAGGGCTGAAAGTCGGGCAGGTTGGGCCGGGTTGGTACTCAACCCTAACTCAACCCAACCCAAGGTTCTTATACCTCAACCCAACCCAACCAACCTCACCTCGGGTTGGGAATTCTCAACCCAAGCCCAACCCAAGGGGGCTCGGTCGGGTTGACCAGGTTGGTCGGGTATATACACGCTAATATTTTCATTATTACATTAGTTTATTATATTTCAATATAGGACTTATTTTTTGTATCTATAATTTTATTAATTATATATATGATTATTCATTATAAAAAACTTCATTTTTTCCTTTAAAAAATAAGCTAAAATATAATAAAACTACTCCTTTAAAAGTCATGTAGCATAACATGAAGCCTATTTGGGAGAGAGAAATCTGGCATATTTTGTTAGCTTGAGTCCTAGGAAATGACGTGGACAAATGAGACTCGACATCACTAGTGTGCCTTTGACACAAATAATCCACACTCAATTATAATTTATAAGTAACTTATATATTGATCGGGTTCGGGTTGGGTCAGGCAACCCGCGACCTCAACCCGAGCCCAACCCAAGTTTTATCGGGTTGGTGTTTGTATAGCTCAAGCTTAAGATCGGACCCGAAATATCCTGCCCGAGCCCAACCCAATGTCGGGTCAGTCACAGATTGGTCGGGTTGAACCCGCCCAACTTTCAGCCCTAGTACTTATTCGCACATATATAACCAATCCTATCTACAGGCAGCGATCGAACATCCAAGCCGTTCATACGTGTATAATCCATGGCCGAAACATCAACTCAACCATGTATACATCTGAGCCACGGTTTTGAGAAACAAATGGATCAGCTTAAAAGTTAGCCAAGTTTGACCGATGGAAAGTTCCACACACGTGCCAAATCGGCATGTGTGGAAGGATTGGGTTTATACAAGCACGAGGCATATACAGTCTGCCTATCTCCACACATACCCCTTTACACACGCGGGTACATGTGTCATCCTGGCCAGTGTCTGGGACATCTGATCCAATGGGAAGTGGATTGGCTGATGTACCACACACCAGCTATATATGTGGCTGGTGTATTGATGTCAGCAAGTTCTGTGGGTCTCATCATGAGGTATGTGTTATATCCAAACAGTAGTCCATCCATTTGGCGGGCTCGTCATAAGGCATGAGACGAAAATTAAGACAGATCTAACTATCAAGTGGAACACACTACAAAAGGCAGTGGGGGGTTGAACGTCTACCATTTAACCCCTGTTGGGGGTCAAATATGAATTTTCTTTGTACCTCTTCGTCTAAGTCTTTGCGACCTTATGAACAGATTGAATGGAAAATAAAAGTTATGGTGGGCCCTACAAATTTTTTAACAGTGTAAATCATTATCCCACGTATGGCTATTTCTAGTGCAGTGCATTTAATTTTTGGATATGATTTATTTTTTTGGATAATTTTCTAAAATGATTTCGAAAAATGGATGAACAGTGTGGCACATATAACTTTGATCTCCTTTAACCGTTAGTACAACTTGGAGCTTGAGGAGCGTCAACACTTGTCTTCGCACGACACGTATGTACACCAGCTATATTGCCGGTGCATCGTACACCAGCCAATCCGCTTCCATTTTGCAAGGGGTGCAGATTTATTATTATTATTTATTATTATTTTTTTTATACACCCCCACACACTCACGCTGGTGGAATTTCACCACCTATGGGTACTCCAACCCTTGACCGGGAGTTGAAACTACTGAGAGTCTACCAACCGGGCAATAAGGATCCCAAGGGGTGCAGATTCACTGGATCCACCAAGGTGAGTGTATCGCTTACTGTGGGGCCCATTTTGATATAATTTCTTTACATCCACGCCGTTCGTCCTTTTTTAAAATATCATTTTAGAATATGATTAAAAAAAAAAAAAAAACAAGATAAAGATAAAGATAAAGCAGATTTGGATCTTAGGTGGACCACGCCATAGGAAATAATGGTGATTGAATGCCCACCGTTAAAAATTTCTTGGGGCCCATTAGAATGTTTATTTGCCATCCAACATGCCCATTATCTCAAAAAGACTTGAATAAAGGAAAAGATGAAATATCAGCTTGATTCAAAACTTTCGTGGCCCATAAAAAAAAATAAATTTAATGATTAATTTATGCTGTTTTCTTTGATGTGCTCCTCCTGAAATATGGATTTACTTCCATTTTTTGTTATGTCTTTAAAATCAGCTGTCAAAATGGACGGACAGTATAGATGTAAGAAAAATATATTACATTGGTCCCCACAGTCAGGAATATATCTCCCGCGAATATATCACAGTGGTCCGTACGGTCAGGAGGTCGAATCTTTAAAAAGTTTAAATGGCTGACGTCATCATTAATCAAATGTGTTTGGACAGCACGGGCTATGTGGGTCCCACCGTGATGTAATTGTTTTATCCACGCTGTTTATAGGGTTTATCATATCATTTTAAGGTATAATCCTAAATCTGAAGCAGGTCCATAGCTCCAGTGGACCACACCAAAAGAAGCAGCCGTGATAATGACACACACCGTTGAAACCTTTCTAATGGCCACTTGATGTTTTTTAACTATCCAAACCTATTCATAAGGTCATGTAGACGTGGATGAAGTGAAAACACAAATTTCAGCTTTGATCCGAAACTTCTCTAGCTCCCAAGAAGTTTTTAATGGAGTACGTTCAATCCCCACTTTGTGGTCCACTAATCCCCGGACCTGCCTCATTTTTAGAATCATATCTGATCTGAGAAAAGTGATGAACGGTGTAGATAAAACGAATTCAGTCGGATGGAGAAAAACGATGAACGGAGTGGATAAAACACTTATATGGCTCCACGGAGCCCTGCACGAACGGATTCGGTAGGCCGCCATCTGCATCCAGGGTCGTGTAGTTAACCGTACACAACGCAGAAGGTGTCCCTGACAAATCCACTCTGCTCCTCTGTTTTGAAATAGCAGAGTAGGAAAGGACGGGAATTTAAATTTCAGATTGACCCAAAACTCATGTGGGACATGTCATACCAAACAGTGGTGATTGAACTCCTGGGGTGATAGAAGTTTTGTGCCAGGATGATATTTCTTCCTACTGTTTATCTTAATGGTGATAAAACTATTACCAGTTTGGATGGCATATAAACACCATGGTCAGTTCCTAAAGGTTTCAACTGTGGAGGTGTTGGTGTGGCCCACCTGAGTTTTGGATCTTCCTGAATTTTAGAATCTTGTACTATTGTGACCTTTCAAAATAGAGGGACTGAGTGGATTTGTCACGGACACCTCTTTGGGTCTACACAACTCGTAGTAGAGGTGTACATGAGTCGATTCGAGTCGAGCTTGGCACAACTTGGCTTGGCTCGGCTCGGCCACTAGCTAACCCCATCTTGAACTTGGCTTGGCTTGATCCTGGAGCCTGACTGGCCAGCTCAGCTCGGTTCAGTCAGCAGCTCTGGCCAATTCGAGCCGAGTTCACCTATGCAGCATTTTCACAAACACATGGACCGCACCTTCAAATTATCACCGTATGTAAAACAGCAACACCAGTTTTACAGGTATTTCATCAAACACCTTGCGGGCAAAATTAAAATCAAGAAAAAAGGATATTTATTTCATATACATACTTTCCTTCCCCCCAGCCGACACTCCAATGAGTCATTTCATCAAACACTTGGTGAGAAACATCAATATCAAAGTAACCGAGTCACCAAGCTGGTTCGATCCGAGTTCGATTCAAGTTGGGTTTGATCCGAGTCGAGTCAAGCTCGAACCCGGTTTGAAATTTTTTCGAGCTACAAAAATTAACTTGACTCGGCTCAAACTTAATTTCGAACCGAGTCTAATTGAGCTTTTTCGAGTCGAGTCGAGCGAGCTAACCAAGCTAACTCGGTTCATGTACAAACCTAGCTCCGAGTATATCTTTGTGCCCAGGTCACACGTAATCCATTTCCGTTTTGGTTTTGGGCTCATGCCCTAAAATATGGACAATATGAATAGTCATACATACATCACCGTGGCCCCCAAGGAATTTACCTACCATGCTATATCATGGTGAGCTCCTCACCACACAATCTGCCCTTGAAAATGGTCCTGCCATGATTCCTGGCCAATGATAGTCGAGGGTGGTTACCGAGGTCACCAATGCAACTTGCATACTCATGCTGCTATTAGCCAGTAAATAGTGCATTTTGGGCCCCACAATGATGTATGTGTTTTATCCATGCTGTCCATTCTTTTTCCAACTCATTTTAGGGCATGAAACCCATAAATGAAGTAGATCCATATCTCAAGTAGACCACACCAACAAGAAAATGTGGTGATTGAACACCCACCATAAAAAAAACTTATACGGGTCACAAAAGTTTTGTATCAGTTGATGTTTGTGTTTTCCATTCATTCAAGCTTGTGTGACCTAATCAATAGGTTGGAAATAAACCTTATGGTGGATCTAGGAAGTTTTTAATAATGGGCGTTCAATAACTACTATTTTCCTGTGGTGCGGCTCACTTGAGTTTGGATCTATCTTAAATTTTAGCCCATGTCCTAAAATAATGAGCCAAAATGAATGGACAATGTGGATAAAACACACATCTTGATGAGGCTCACCAAGCATTTCCACCCGCCAAATGGGTGGTGGAGGGGTCACGGGCCATCCAATAATGGGAGTTAGGCAAGGGCAAGTGATGATCTAACATTGCAAGATTTGATTGATACAACTTTTTATGAGGTGGTAGAGCCAACCACTCTCAAACATGCTTTACCATGTCTATATTTGATAACAACATATAGGCCAATCAAATCTTGTCACATCAGTGAAGCCCAAACATTAGGTAGGTTTCAAAAGTTGACGTCATTATTCCCACTATTTTTACGGTGTGGTCTACTTGAGCTTTGTATATACTTCAATTTTGGATCTATACCCTAAAATGAGCCAGAAAAACACATGAACACCATAGATAATGATGCATGCATCAACGTAGCCTCGATGATTTTACTCACCATGCTACAATGTGGTGAATTCCTCACTTCACAATCAGCGCCCCACCTCCCTCCCACACCTCCACCCCCAAGAATGAGAGTTAGGCAATGGAAAGTGAGGATCTAACATTGTAAGATTTGATTGATACAACCTCTTATGAGGAGGCAGAGCCAACCACTTTCAAACATGCTTTACCATATCTATATCCGATAACAGCATATGGGCCAATCAAATCTTACTACATCGATGAAGCCCAAACATTAGGAAGGTTTCAAAAGTTGACGTCATTATTCCCACTATTTTTATGTTGTGGTCTACTTGAGCTTTGGATATACTTCAATTTTGTACCTATACCTTAAAATAAGCCGGAAAAACACATGAACAACGTGGATAATGACGCATGCGTCAACGTAGCCTTGATGAGTTTTCCCACCATACTACAGCGTGGTGAATTCCTTACTTCACAATCAACGTCCCCCCTCCCTCCCCCACCCCCAAGGAATAGGAGTTAGGTAAGTGCAAGTGAGAATCTAACATTGCAAGATTTGATTGATACAACCTCTTATGAGGTGGCAGAGCCAACCACTCTTAAACATGCTTTACTATGTCTATATTGATAGCAACATATGGGCCAATCAAATCTTGCCACATCAGTGAAGCCCAAACATTAGGAAGGCTTCAAAAGTTAGCATCATTATTCCCACTATTTTTATGGTGCGGTCTACTTGAGCTTTGGATATACTTCAATTTTGGACCTATACCCTAAAATGAGCTGGAAAACCACATGAATGCCGTGGATTATGACACATGCGTCAACGTAGCCTCAATAAGTTTACTCACCATACTACAGCGTGAGGAATTCCTCACTTTACAATCAATGTCTCCCCCTCCTTCCCTCCAACCCCAAGAATGAGAGTTAGGCAAGGGCAAGTGAGGATCTAACATTGCAAGATTTGATTGATACAGCCTCTTATGAGGTGATAGAGCCAACCACTCTCAAACATGCTTTACCATGTCTATATTTGATAACAGCATATGGGCCAATCAAATCTTGCCACATCGGTGAAGCCCAAACATTAGGACGGTTTCAAAAGTTGATGTCATTATTCCCACTATTTTTGTGGTGTGGTCTACTTGAGCTTTGGATATACTTCAATTTTGAACCTATATCCTAAAATGAGCCGGAAAAACACATGAATGTCGTGGATAATGACATATGCATCAATATAGCCTTGATAAGTTTACTCACCATACTAAAGCACGGTGAATTCCTTGCTTCACAATCAACGTCCCCTCTCCCTCCCCCCACCCCTAGGAATTGGAGTTACGCGATGGTAAGTGAGGATCTAACCTTGTAAGATTTGATTGATACATCCTCTTATGAGTCGGCAGAGCCAACAACTTTCAAAGATGCTTTACCATGTCTATATCTGATAGTAACATATGGGCCAATCAAATCTTGCCGCATCGGTGAAGCCCAACCATTAGAAAGGTTTCAAAAGTTGACATCATTATTCTCACTATTTTTATGGTGTGGTCTACTTGAGCTTTGGATATATTTCAATTTTGGACCTATATCCTAAAATGAGCTGGAAAAACACATGAACAAAAACACATGAACAGTGGATAATGACACATGCATCAACGTAGTCCCGATAAGTTTACTCACCTTACTACAGCCTGGTGAATTCCTCACTTCTGGCCACGATTCCTCGCCATTGATAATCTATCACTTGCGGTTGGGATATCTCTTTCTGCATATAATACGACATGGGAGTGGATTAGGTGCTGCCCTGGCCACACCCAGCACATTGCAGCCCTTATTGTAGGGCCCACCTTAATCTATATATTTTATATCTAGCCTTGTACATATGTTTTATCATATCATTTTAAGATACGAGCTAAAAAAAGAAGAACATCCAAATCTAAGGTGGACCTTACCATAGGAAACATTGTGATTCAACGCACTGCCATTAAAAACTTTCTAAAGCCCAACTTAATATTTCAGTAATGTTTATTTTTAATCCAACCCGTTGATAATGTCACACAAACCTTGATAAAGGAAAAAAAAAAAAAAAACTAATATTAACTTGCTTCAAAACTTTTGTGGCAAATTATGGTCAATCACTGGTTTTTCATGATACGGTCCACATAAGAATTGAATCTGTTTTATTTTTCCTCAAATTATATGGACAAACGAACAGACAACGTGGATATATCCACGCCGTTCATTTGTTGTATTGATGTATGTCTTTTATATCCATGCCGTTCATTTGTTTTTGCAGCTGATTTCAGCTCAAGAGGACCACAAACCATAGGAACAGTGGTAATTGAACGCCCACCGTTAAGAACATTTTGGAACTACAAAAGTTTTGTATGAAGTTGATATTTGCTTTTTTCCTTCCTCGGCCTTTGTGACCTTATCAAAAGGTTGGATGTAAAATGAATATTAAGGTGGGCCTTAGGAAGGTTTCAATGGTGGGTGTCATTATCTCCACTGTTTCCTGTGGTGTGGTCCACTTGAGCATTGGATCTCCTTCATTTTTGGGTTCAAACTCAAGAATGAGCTGATAAAACGGATGGACGGCGTGGATATATAATAAATACATAAGGTGACCCCACAACGCCCAACACATCACCGCAACACCACCTAATCCGCGTCTAAAGCCGGTAATAATGCGGCACGGCATCAATGTGTACTGAATCTTCCCTGAGGTATTATACAATGTTCCAGTGGAGAAAATGCACATTACAATTCAGGTTCAAGTTTCTACAAGAAGGCTCCTTTATTCATTGATCACAACCGTTGATATCATGGGCCCCACTTCAGATTGTCCATCTATAAAAATTTCCAGTTGTAAATATGCTGAACCTTTTAGCAGGTGACTAACAAAGAATTTGTTAGAATTAAAGTACAGCAATGGTTTCCATTCAATAAAAATGCAAAATATTCTACGGCTAGGATTTCATGACTGAGACTTTTTTTGGAACATGGACCGTCTTTGCTAAGCCCCAAAATTTCAACATTTTGGATCTATCAACCATGGCCACTTCTACGTCCTACTTTACAATATCTACACACAGCCGGATTGCGTATTCAGTAAACTCTGTGGGGCCCACCATGATGTATGTGTCATATCCAATCCGTCCAACCATTTTACCCGTTCATTTTGGGGCATAAGTCCAAAGTTGAAGCATATACAAAGCTCAATTGGATCCACCACAGGAAACAGTGGGAATTGAAATCCTACCGTTGAAAAGTTATCTGGGGCACAGAAGTTTTGTATCAAGCTGATATATTTGTGTTTTCCTTTCATCCATGTCAGTGTTACGTTAGGAAATAAAAAATAAAAATCACTGGGGGCCCAGGAAGTTTTCAACGGTGGATGTAATTATCTCCGTTGGTTCCTGTGGTGTGGTCCACTTGAGCTTTGGATATACTTCAACTTTGAGCTCATGCCATGGTAAAACGCATGGATAGAGTGGATAAGATACATACATCACGGTGGGTCCCACAGAGTTTAATCAGTATGATTACAGGATATTGAGTTACTATGTGCGCACCTTACATAAGGACAAAAGCTTTGATACTCTGGCAGAACGTGACTTATGATACGCTGGTCCTGGAGAACATAAATACATCACGGTGGGCCCCACAGTTTACTCAGTACGTAATCCGCGTCCTTAGGCGCCCGAGCTTTGTATATAAGGACAAAAGATTTGATACTCTGGCAGAGCATGATTTATAATACGCAGGCACTCAGAATTTCTTGAAATTGCACATGAGTGGAATATAAGAATATTTAAATTATAGTTTTTAGCGAAGCAAAAATTAAGCTTATTGGATTATCTGACGATCGGTTTATTGGACATTTATTGGACGGTTGAAAATGAAAAAATAATGAATAAAATCCGTTGGTTCTATTTCAACCACGTGTCCTCGAATCAAAGGTCAGGGTTTCTCAACCAATCTAATTTTGGGACTGATTTAGACTGGCTGGTACAATTTAATTGGTTTAGTATCCATTTATGTTGCGCCACGTATACAACTAGAGTTGGGCATATTTGGACCGATCCGGTGAATCCGACCCGATCTGACCCGTTCCGAACCGATCCGACGGCTTGGATCGGTGCTGATCGAGTAGGGTCATTCAGATCCAACTATTTTCCGGATCCAGATCGAGTAGTGGTCAATCCGAACAGATTCGATCCGAAAACCCGATCCGAATGGATCCGGACCGATCAGATCCGGCCCGATCCGGAGTAAAAAACCAATACTTTTACTTTTTCCTATGGTGTGGTCCACTTGTGCTTTGGATATGCATCAATTTTAGGTTCAACGACTAAAATAACCTAAAAAAATGAATGGACAGCGTGGATATACCACATGCATTCACGGTGGGCCCCAACAGAGTTTACTCGCCTATCACTATGAGTTACATGGCAGCAATACGTATCATACCACATGAAACAGTGGTAGTAATAATTTTTCACTGTTGAAACCTTTATGTGTCCCACAGTAATGTTTACTTGCCATCCAACCTGTTCATACGATCTTACAGACATGGATGAAAGGAAAACACAAATATAAGCTTGATAAAAAACTTCTGTGGCCCACAAGAATATTTTCAACGGTGGACGCTCAGTTCACACTGTTTCCTGTAGTGTGGTTAATTCAAGCTTCGGATATAATTCATATTTTGTCCCTAGCACTAAAATTATCAGGTAAAATGGATGGACGGAGTGGATTAAATATATAAATCATGGTTAACCTTGAAGAGTTTACTCAGTACGTTCAGCCTACTGAGTTACTCAGCTCCGTTTCGAATTCAAGCTCTACAGCAGTTTTGAGCAAAATAATGGGCTGGAAAGCGGTTTTAACTTTTAAGTAAAAACATGAACGCTGGAGCTCCGAGTTGTACGAACGGTCCAAAGATATCAAAGTTACATGGCCCCAGAGTGATATGTTTATTATATCTAAACCGTTCATATATTTTTAGAGATCAACATAGAATATTATCTAAAAATTTATTAATATCCAAAGATCATCTGGACCACACCACAAGTAGCAGCAGTGAATGATTTTCACCATTAAATATTTCATGTGGTCCACTTGATAGTTAGATCTGTCTTAATTTTCATCGTAAGCCTTATGACGAGCTCGCCAAATGGATGGACAGTTTAGATATAACACATACCTCATGATAAGATCCAAATAACTTGCTAAGGTCGTTACAGCAAGTCCCCACCTACGGTATATATATAAAAAAAAAGTCTGTTTTCGTGCAGTGCACGATATATATGCTCGGTAAAAATATGAATACAGTAACGGATAGTCTTTTCAGAGTCATGTGGGGCCCACCTTGATGTATATGTTTTATCTAAGCCGTTCATCCATTTTAACATATCAATTTAGGCCTTGATAAAAAAATTAGCATATATTAAACGTTGAAGTGGACCACATTTCACACATATCCGAATCGTACCCAACTCGGTTCCTTTGACCGAGGCGGACTCGATTCGGGTGAGATGAATCATGTATCAGATCTGTTCGTTCAGGTGACCCGGATTTGATTCCGAATCTAATCGAGTTCAGGTCCACCCATTGCCATTTCGGATTTGATCGGGTTGAACCCAATCCGCTCCGATCCGGACCGACGGCAACTCTAAGTGCTTGTGTATCGAGCGTCATACACTGCCAGAGTATCAATAACTCTCCTTTTGCACGACCACATGTTCATATATTGTCTGGATCTCTATCATTATTTCTCCTTCCACTGCCTTGTAGAAGAAGAAAAACAGAGAAAAACAAGAGAAATGAAAGGAGATGAAAGAAACCCATCTCTCCAATCTCCTCTAATTTCAATCTATGATAAGAGGTTGGAATCCAACGATGGAGAAAGCTTAGGAAAATTGCGTAGGAAAAGAGAGATAGTTGAAGAGATAAAGAAGCAGTTATGGTTAGCTGGTCCACTTGTAGCAGTCAATCTCTTGCAGATGTGTTTGCAATTGATCTCTGTAATGTTGGTGGGCCACCTTGGGGAGCTTGCTCTCTCTGGTGCTTCCATGGCTACTTCATTTGCTGGGGTAACTGGTTTCAGCTTCATGGTATGTTGGTTGCTGACATACATCTATACATGCATGTATGCATGAATTACATGGTATTTATACGTATGTAGACGTACCATGTCTATGTTTACATTTCATTTCCTTCATGGGTTTTTTTCTCTCTCCTTTATATGTGTGGGCAGAAACAAACATAGAAGATTTGAGGAGGTTTGGTTGAATACATCCATTATCCATAAATATTGAAACGGGAGTGGATTCAGTGTTACCCGGGTAACACCTTAGCGGGTGTTACTCTTACCGTATACGGCCTACCTTGATGAAGTTTTTGTATATCGATGCCATCCATCTATTTTATCAATCGTTTTAGGATGTTATGCCAAAAATTTAACAGATCCAAATCTTAAGTGGACCACACCATTGGAAACAGTGGTGAGTGACCATTGAAAACTTTTTGTGGACCAAAAAAGTTTTGGATCAAGCTTATTTATAAATGTTTCCTTTTACCAGGTCTGGTTGACCTTATTAACGGGTTGGATGGAAAAGAAACATTATGGTGGGCATTACTATGGGCCCTAGAAGTTTTTAATGGCGGGCTTTCAATCACCATTTTTTCCTGTAGTATGGTCCACCTGAGATTTGGATCTGCTTAATTTTTCGTACCATGTCATAAAATGTGCTGAAAAAAATGGATGGATGGCATGAATATACAAAAAATCATTAAGGTGGGGCCCATGGCAAGGGTAACACCTAATCTGCGCCTTACTGATTTTTTGATGTTTTTTTTTTTTTTTTAAACACTCACACACATCCCACACACTCACGTTGTAGTGGTATTTCAACACCCGGGCAAGAGTAAGGACCCGTCCTATTGAAGTAAAATACTTAGGGATTTTAGGGTTTGAATTGGGTCGTCTTCCAATGATCCAAACTATATAAACAATGTTTCTGACTGTTAATATACGAAATATGGGCCATACGGCTGTACGGGCGACATCCACACATCACTAGACGGGCTGTACAGCTGTACAACCCATATTTCGTATATTAACACTCACCATTTATGGTGGATAGACAACAAATAGAATTACTCAAATTCTACTAATTCAACCTTTGAAATTTGGATATTTTGCTTTAAAGGGGATTGTCACTATGACTTGTGTATAATCAAAGGGTTAAAATATTCAATCTGAGAGATTTTTGGGGCATTCTTCATACAAAGGAAGCCCTGTCACACAAAAATGGTTTGGGTCATGGAAAAGAACCCAATTCCAATGGCTAAAGTCGCGACGTGTAATATAGCAATGTGTCAGGATGTTTTTGAGCAAACATCTTTGAGAAATGCTTTTGATACTTTGGCATGATCAAAATATTAGATTCTTTTTGGGCAGTCACAAATAAAAAAATATCCAATGCTCTAATTTCAATATTTTTTTTTAAAAAAAAAAAAAAAAAAAAAAAAAAAAAGTGTTCATGAATCAGAGGCTAGGATGGTTCAAACAACCTGATTTTTATTTCTTTGACTTCACAACAGTGGTTTATACAATCTGGTTGGTTTAATTTGGGTTTATATACACAACATGTACCATTCTAAGTGCAGCTAGAGTATTAACTAACTCCTAAAGATTTTTGAGAACTGCCCATCTAAGAAAAGAGAGAAGAAGATGGAAGAAGAAGAAAGAGAAAAATCCTTGTTGGTAGCTTTTCTTGAGGCTAATTATATAGTAGAGCCGGTTCTACTCGGTACCTGTGGCGAGTTCACATATGAATGAGCACTGTCTATCAAGTGGGCATGGATGGCAAATGGTTCAAAATCCACATCGCTCGATGACTCCAGTGATCCAATCAGTGCACTCTTCAAACCAACTGTCATCGTGCGGCATAGTAACCCAAATGATCATTCTCAATTGTGTTATGTGGTGAAAATTGATAGTTGAATAATTTCTCGATGACAGAGTATATAACAGAATAATGGGCATTACGCACGGAAGCGGTTTTCATAACCATAACATCTTTACATTGATTTTGGTAAAAAGGAAAAACAGCCATTATTTCCCATGGGCCAGACATTTTCCATTTTCCAACCACAATGCAAGTTGGCTATTACAGTGTCATAACACCATTTTTCAAACCTTGCAAGTGGTCCATATTGGACTGGCAAAAAAAGAAGAAGCCTAAAGCTTGGTTGTGTGGATCTTCCAATCTAGGAGATTTCTGGGGGCATGGTCCATCCATTCTAGAATGCAACAGACCAATGGTCTGAATTACTGAACCATCCGGAAACCGAGAGTATTTATTAAGCAAACGCCTCGAGCCAAGGATTGGACCGTTCTTCCATTAGTAATCTCGATTGAATATAGTGTAACTCATGCTGAGTAAGACACTTGAATAAAAGATGTCATTATATTTTACATTTGGGTTTATTGCTTCTTATTGCGTTTTTAGATATTTACTCATCGATGTCTTGGAAAGGCTGGCCAGTTTGAATTATTGTTTTGTCGGGTTTCTTGAGGTGTTATCTTGCTGATAAAGAAATTATTGAGTTATAGTGATGTTCTTGTATTTGAATCCTCTTTGAAATTCTGATGGAAGTACAAGGCTGCATAGATGTTATCATGTCAGAGCTCTTTATCTATTCAATTGTCGTTTTTCAAGTTCAGTTTTTAATGGATACTCGAATCAAAATCTTGTATTCTCTGTCCTCTTCTTTCTTCAGAAATTTCAGATTCTTCACAGAAACTTTTTGCTGAGGAAGAATTTATTGGAAAAGATATGGTAACCTACAACAGAATATATCATAATATACAACATCGTTAGTATTTTCTATTCATCTCCATAAACTATATTTTCATATCATTAGTGCATCAAAACATAGCACTACTGTCCTATTTCACCCAAAGCATTTAATCTTTTAAAAGAGGATTTACTGATGAACTGCAAGAAAGTGAAAATGAGAGAACATGGCTTATTGGAGCCAGCAAAGAAACACCATCACTAAGCAAATCAATAGCAGAATAGTCCCCCTTACGCACCGTATAGAAGGAATCCCGAAAGGTGAGCTTACAAAACATTTCACTAGAAATGTGCTACCTTTCACTGCAATTAACCAAATCAGCTTTATCCCATCGCCCATTTCCTTACACTGAGGGAACTGCCTTAATGACAACTATCTCTGCTAACAAAGCTAATGCGAAAGAATTGCATCCCATGTTTTGTAGATTCTACTACTGCTATTGTTACAACTGAGGTTAGCAACATAGTTCGGTAAGCTGCACCCATTGGTTAATGTGGAAGGACCCACTGAAATTGCTGACAAGGATTCATCTTACTACCATCAGTGTTAAATGGTAGAACACAGGACACATCTTCTACCAGTTCGAGCACTAACAAGGAAGCGAAGTTCCCATTGCACCATCCCACCTCTTTGATCCACAATTTCCAAATGATCAAGAATAATGTGAGAATCTGGCCTACTCATTCCTTTTGGATAGCCTACATATAAAAAATCAGAGAGCAAAATCAATACATGCTTTATATTAACAAAGATCTGGGGCACTCAGATTACAGTTACTAGGTGTGCATGATACTACATCTTGAATAAAACAGGTATTAGTATATGAAAACATCAGAGCGGTGGCGGGGCCGATGTGGGACTAAGCCCAATATACAATAACATAAAGGCATGAGACGACATATGAACATAACAAGCTAATGAAAATAACGTAAAGACATGAGGCAACATATAAACATAACAACCTAACAATAAATCATGGCGTTTGCATTCTTGACACTCACACCTTCCATAACCACAAAATTTTTGGTCTTGAAAAGGCCTATTTACATTTTTCAGTCATTCCACTTTTGGCTCCATTAAACTTCATTCGATTTCTTTGAAGATGAAATATTTAAATGCTAGATGACCATTGAAATACCCTAGCTCTTTTTAATTCTCTCCTAATATTCAGTTTTTGAGGATTCTATATTTATCAAGATCCAGAATCCATAAACACCTATGAAATCATTAATCTATTCTGCTTTTTTGTTTCGCTAGATGGGAATGTCAAGCGCCTTGGATACGTTGTGTGGCCAGGCTTATGGAGCGAAACAATATCATATGCTTGGTATACATTTGCAAAGGGCTATGTTTGTCCTTCTACTCGTATGCATCCCCCTTGCTTTCATCTGGGTTAATACAGGTCAAATTCTCTTGGCCGTTGGACAAGATCGAGAGATATCGATGGTAGCCGGAGAATATGCCCGTTGGATGACACCGTGCATTTTTGCCTACGGCCTCCTTCAGTGCTACATCAAATTCCTACAAACCCAGAACATTGTCTTTCCCATGATGATAACCACTGCAATTACTGCCTTATTCCATCTCTGTGTGTGTTGGATTCTGGTGTTCAAATCTGGCCTTGGTAGCAAAGGTGCTGCCTTGGCAAATTCCATCTCTTATTGGATCAATGTGATTCTGTTGGCTCTTTATGTTAAGTACTCTCCTGCCTGCAAGAAGACTTGGACTGGTTTATCAAAGGAGGCCTTGCATGATATCCTCAACTTTATAAGACTTGCTATTCCTTCAGCAATTATGGTTTGGTAAGTAACACTTCTCCTAAGTAATTGTTATTGAAATATAACGATTGGTGTTTCGCTTTCCTACAGCCTATCTTAAGAAAGCATAACACTTACAATATCTCTTGTTGAGAAGCCTATTCGTATTTCATTATTAACCTATTCGTATCTGTGAAATACTCCAATTTTGGAATGGAATGGATGGTTATGGGTGGTGTGGATTTTGGGAACTGCATTATGTAGGATCTCATAACTCGGCCTATTCTACTCCAAACTGATAACCAGAGAATTACATAGATTTATTTGGGTTGGGAACGGGAGAGCCAAAGTACTTCTAATTCCAAAAATCAATGCTGCCACAAACACAAAGCAGAACTCATAACCACCCGTTCACTTGAAGTTTCCATTCCACTTGTGACCTGATTCTGGGTTAACATTCAAAAGAACCCTTAATAATTTATCTTTTGGAATTGAGACAGCTTGGAATTCTGGTCATTTGAGATGTTGGTTCTCATGTCTGGTCTTCTTCCTAATCCAAAGCTAGAAACATCAGTGCTATCTATCAGGTACAGATTATTTCCATCTCTGCACTTTCCTTAGAATTTGTACAAGCCTCAAACTCTTTTTAAAATTTAAAGAAAAGCTAACTGCAAGCTACAAGAATCTAAGGATAACAACAACAGAGAGAATTTAAATCAAGCAGCAATACCATATGATGGTATTCAACAACTATCAAGTCTACTAGGCATATTTTCTACATGGTTTTGATATCTGGAAAGCCATTACTAATGATTAGCTCTCATCCATTCCACAGCCTTAACACATGTTCAATGCTCTTTATGATCCCATTTGGCCTTAGTGGTGCAGTCAGGTCAGTCGAGTTAGATGTAGTGATGCTTTCCACTGCTTTTTCTCTAGATTTTATTGTATTTTATATTGTTATGTTTCCCTTCTCAGCACAAGAGTGTCTAATGAATTGGGCGCTGGGCATCCGCAAGCTGCACGCTTAGCAGTAATTGTTGTGGTAGTCATGGCTGTTACCGTGGGTGTGGTAGTAGGATTAATCATGATTTTGGTGCGTGGCATTTGGGGCTACGCATATAGCAATGAACAAGAAGTCGTGAAGTACATGGCAATCATGATGCCCGTGCTTGCAACCTCTAACTTCTTGGATGGAATGCAGTCCGTGCTTTCTGGTATGAACTACTTCTCAACCAGCTATTATCAACCTGCAGCGTCTGACCATTCGTACCCATTCATGCTGACACTGTATACATAGGATACATATAACACAATCCAAACCATTCAAATCATTCACAAGACTGTATATGGGTCATGTCTCCAAAATGGCAATCAAAACCTTCTATTAATGGATCTTTGTTTGTTGAAATTAAGTTCACCATCCAGTTTTTTGGTCACCAATTAGACAGTTAAATGATTCTTTATAGTGACCCAACCACAGTAGGTCCACTGTTTGAACAGTTTGGATTGGGATATATTTGTGAATTTTGTTTCAGCAGTAAGAAATTGGTATCTATTTGTGAAATTAGCTTTGAATTACATTCTCCATCTTATAGCATAAGCTCTTCCTAGCTTTGAATCAAGTTGAACTGAATCACGGATCAATAACATACAATTTGCCAAAATTAAAATTTTAGGTGCTTTTCGAGGATGTGGATGGCAGAAGCTTGGTGCTTTTGTTAATCTAGGTGCTTATTACATTGTGGGAATCCCTTCTGCTATTCTCTTGGCCTTCATCTTACATGTTGGAGGAAAGGTTGGTTGGTCATGTTCTTGATTTGTATTGTTGGCGAGAGATTGTGTTTATCCTTAATGCTCAAAATGTTCCAAGCAGGGTCTTTGGATGGGGATTGTATGTGGGCTTTTTGTACAAGTGTTGTCGCTTGGAACCATAACTCTCTGCACTAATTGGGAGAAAGAGGTAAGCAACTTCCTTTCTACTTGAGCTGGACAGCTTCAAATTAGTTTGTTTTTGAGGATATGATACGAGCACATGATTCTGGATTATTCTTCATAAATTAGGGTGACTTTGGAAGTTGCCATACTTGCATTGAGAAGAATGGTTGTTGTCCTCAATTAATCTATTTGCCACATTGAGCTCTTGGGCTGGTTTGATGAACTTTCTCCATTCTGGTCAATGTGGTATGGTGTTTCAACACTTCCCAAACAAATTCCAGTAGCTATTAAAGATCAACCCCATTCCAAAAGCTAACTAAAAGAATATAAGCTTAGCTACAGAATGTTGTGGTAGACTGGTGAAGGAATCAGATACATGGGTGTCAAGGACCCTGATGTAGGACGCCTGATCTAGGCTAGATATGATGTAAGGAAATTATAGATGGATTGAAGAGCAATTCAAAGTATAAGATATACTAACCTCCCACAAATGTAAGAAATCAAATAAACAACAAAAATCATATTTCAATCTAAATCAGAACCTCACAATAAATTAAATCATATAAAACATGAAATTTCAAAGGATCAATGGAAGGCAATATTTTGGCAATAAACAATCTCACAATCTCACAATTTTTCCTATGATTTTGGCCAGCGGGATCTGACTGCCAATCTGCACATGCACTAATGCAGGATTAGGGCCATCCCTTAGATATGCCATGCTTTGAAATTACCATCATCATTATCTAAGCCTTTTTCCCAACTGATTGGGGTAAGCATGTCATGAAATTACCCAGGCCCTAAAATTAAGCATGTCCATTCATCATGTGGGCCGTCCTTCAAATAAAAAATCATCACATGGGCCTTAATTTTAAGCGAAATCTGAGTTCCCAACAGGCGCAGTTAACTACAGTAGCACCTGTGGGGCAAAAGTGAAGGGAGAAAATGGTTTTGGGTGTCACCAAAGTAGGCCCTAATGTTCTCAGACCTTAAATCAGGCATTTCTTTTTAGCTCAAATACAGAACTCAACTTTTCATGGTAGAAGTTCATTTCAATTTGCATTTAGTATTCCTACAGCGTTAAAGCTGCTTCAAGAACTAAAGCTTTTCAAGCTTGACCAAATAAAGAAATACTAGTCTTGTCCCATTTCACTATTATTACTTAGTCTGCTATCTGTTTTCCATCAAGAAGTACATGGAGTATCTCACAACTTAGCAAAAAAAAAAAAAAAACAAAAAACAAGATGTTTGAGGTTGGTTGACTCATTGAGTTCGCATTGAAATAGGATCTATACAATGTCGGCACTCGCTGGAATTCTACCTTTTTGATTAGAAATGAGCCCTTCACCTTTACTTCATTTTCAAGCCTCCTTGCATTGAGGCGTTCTCTCTACCATCAGCTTCTGCTTACTATCTTACTTATCTACTAGTACTTTTTTATTTGTGAAAAATGGAAATAGAAAGATGTCATTTAATACTAACTATTCATTTCAATTCAACTTCTAGTGTACATGCAATTTTCATAACTTAAACGCCATTTCTTCTCTTTTCAGGCAAGTAAAGCTAAGGATAGAGTTCTGAATTCGAGCCTCCCAGTGGATATGGCATCTTAAAGCTGACCTCTTATCATCTTTCCAGTAAACATTCTTCACAGCAAATCAAGGGAAAGCCAGTTATAGTTGGATCATTGTAGCTTGTAAGAGAAATCGTTGATAGTGTGGCACTGTAATGCACCGGACACATGCATAGAGATACAACACACATGGCAATATACATACCCAACCTTAAATATCAAATCATTGACCCAAATACAAATGGATCATCATCATTGGAGCCTTGTCCAGTCATTCCGAGTCGGCTTTGCAAACCTCATTTCACCAACCATACCCTATCTTTGGTGATTGAAGAAGACTTGAAATAGACCCGGCTAGAGATGGATTATATGTTGTATTTTAAATTATTTTACAATAATTTAGTGTTTCAAAATATCCGTTGAGACGGACCATGGCTGTGGCCATAGGTGCGCATGTGCCCTACGGATGTGTCTTTTCACTGAAAGGTTGTATCCTTTCAATTTTTGTTTTGAAAAGTTATGTCTTTTGAAACCTAAGGGTCACACCACTTGGGTTTAAACCCAATAGTCACATCCCTTTGTGAAAGGGTGTCTTCACAAAGTCTATAAATAGACTTCTGATTTTAAGTTTTGAAATGGATTGGAAAATCAGGTTTCCTCTTAAAAATGTGTTCAAGTATTTTTTAATTCGGGTTAAGACTACAAGTGGTTCGAGCCCATGTACAGCGAGTGCACCGATGGGACCGGGTCATAGTCGTTGTATCCTGGAGGTCGATTGCTCTGGAAACCTGTTGCACTTGGGACGCTGTCCAAGGGGAACAAATTCGATTTCAAGCCGAGTGACTCACGTCACGCCTCGACTTATACAAATTGATAAGTTTTTTAATTTTCTTATTTTAATTTCATATAATTTAAATAGTTTTCCAAAATCCAATTTCCAACAATCTTGAAATCGTTTTATATAATTTAAATAGTTTTCCAAAATCCAATTTCCAACAATCTTGAAATCGAATTTGTATTTGGAAAACTATTTAAGAATTACGGTTGCATCTATTTGGTTGGTTTAGCCCAAAATGAAATCACACCAACTCAATTTGTGGGCCATGACTCATATAATCTAGAGTTGTCATATCTCACATAATGGTCAAGATCTTGTAGATACTTATTATGTAAGTTCTTTGTGCCACATGTACAAAAGTGAACGTATGCACCAACTAAGTAGGATATACACTGATCTTAACATCCCTGTATAATAAAGATCAACCCATATAATCTGGAACCCTCATATACCATCGAATGGTTAGGATCTTATACATATTTGGTGTACATATTTTCTGGACCGCCTGTGTAAATCATCTAAAAGGCTTAAAGTTATGCACTGATGTTATAGCCCATTGATTGTTTTTATGTTTATGTCATTGACAATGTCAATCTACCACACACAACAAGATCAAGTCATGTGTGGTGCCACACCAAGTTGGTATCCACTAATATTCGTCATTTGTGTACAATGAGGATTGATCTGGGATGTATATAAAACTAGGTTATCAGGGTGGGACACAAGTATTAGGAACTTTTTCAACCACCATGCATGCATAAACAAAGAAGAGCCACTTTCATATAAAATCTTTAAAATATAAATGATGGGAACCATGTGAACCAATGATGATACTATACACATGAACATTATTATACATGTACAAACCAGAAGTAAAGAACATCGTGATTATTTCATGTTATAAACCTTGCTAGTCATCCTCCCTCAAGTTGTTGCTTGCTTATGCCAAACACACATGATGATCCAAACTGTTCATCTTGAGCTCATTGTTGTTGTTGTTTTTTGTATGTATAAATCCTGTCCTGGATTCCGGATTTGAAACGTTTTGAGAATGAATGACAGTTGTGAATGTGGGGGGATCTAATGGCTCCAAGGCCCTAAGATTTTAAAGAGAAAATAAAAGATTTCCTCATATCTATTTTCATCTCTAAGGTTTTGTACGGTTAGGATTATTCTAACGTCTATCCTCTAGTTGTGTCTATTATTGAACTTTTGCATGCATCAAAATTCTTGATGCTTAATATTCATTACATACATCAAGTGTATCCTTTGATGTCATGTTATGGGGTCAAAATATCATGTTTGGATCTCTGGTTACTATGTAATAAGAAACGGTTCATGTTAAAAAAAAAAAAAAAAGGTTTATCAATCGATGGCTGAGATTATTCTCTATTGTCCACCCATAAGAGTCCACTAGATGAACCATCTGGATCATTGGGGTGATGCTCCATCTGGATCTAGAGTTGTCTTGATCAGGAAACGGTGTTGATTCTCGCTGAGACTGTATATTAGACACAAAGTTTATTAACCTTTTACCCTAAGAATTTCCAAATAAGTGGTCACGATCATCTCTTGGTGGGCAGAAGGAGCGAATCCCTTTAAAAGCAATATCTCCATAATTGTTGTTATAAACTGCTACATGAGTAGTGTACATCTTGTTTAATTTATCATAATTTAAGTTATATTGATGTTAACATGCAGTTGGGTGATGTTACTCATGACTCATCAATTTTCTTTGTTGATTAATTGAGAAATGCAACACTCTCAAATAGGGAAAGATTCTAAAAGTTCTCATGTTAGGACGGTGCATGTGTGAGAGATCCCGACTATCTACCAAGTAGGGCTATAGATAAATAGGCTCTGTCTAAAAGCCAAACATGAACGCTGATAAGAAAGGCATTCTCTTACAAGTATATATGATAAGTGGATTAACCAAATAGGACAGGGCATTGTCTATCATCAAATGCATATATTGCTTAGATCGGATTCCTCACACATGTGTGGCAAGTCATGTGAAGTAGGCATAACACTTCTCATTGTTGGAATAGTTTTCTGTCATATGATTTCATGCTTACTTGGAATTATAACTTTAGATCATCTTTATGTCATCTATAGTGCCTACTGCATGCATAGAATCCTTGATCCAAAATATTAATCTTAATCATGTCATTTTTCATATGGAACATGTAAGAGTGAAAATATTATTTAGTGGGTTTTGCCTTTAATGGCCTAAATGGAGGAGTATTCATATCGGACACATGACACATGTAGATGATGCATCGATGTTAGTCATTGATGGAAGTAACATCATGTGAAGGCAAAAGGTCAAAAGGTGAATAGTAAAAATAAAAATAAAAATACTCTTATGGTTTTCAACTAAGGGAATTGATTGGAAAGACCCACTAAATGCATAGTCTGAATCCACCGCTAAATGACAATTGGATTATAGTTACAACTCATTTTAGATGTGGCTCATCATTAGTTGTTCTATAGAATGATGGTTCTCATATGCCTTGATTGGAATGAATTCAATGAACATTATCAGATCGATAATTGAGTCAATTAAACCATGGGACTAGTTATAACTATATTCTTATATAAATACTCATATTTTCTTCTTATAGGAATAAATCCGCTTGTAATCACATCCATCATCAACATCATTCTATGGTAGGATCCAATACTTTTTAAGAAAATATTATTTTCATCCGATCATATGCCAATCTAGGACACATGTGTTAGATCTAATCAATTCATTTGATAGTTCCTATAAAATCCTCAAACTCAAAATTTGGTTAATAGGTTTATCAAGTAGGCCATAGATATATCTATCTAAGCTAAATCTGAAATTGTGGGGGTGCACTTGAATGCATTTAGATAAACCACTTAACCCATAGAGTACAAGTTCAATCAATGAATATTTGATAAATGGGTTGACATGAAGGTTTGTACCAAGAAAGGTATATGACGAATGTTCTGGATCAATATGCACATGTGTTACATTGACATCATGTAGGTTTTTGAAACAAAATATCTGGAATCAAACTGATTACATGTTTTGATGATCTAATTGGTAGCCATCAAATAAATGTTCAGAAAGAAAATTGTTAGTGTTTTGAATTCAAAAGATGATTGTTGGGTCAATGGAATTTTCAGGCTATATTTTATTCTCATTGGAAGCTGGTTTTGGACATTTGAGATTGGTATTCATATGAGACTATAAGTTCATTTGATGAACTATGTTGTTTTACCATCAACAAATGTATCTATTGGCCAAATTTATACACCTATGGAGCTCATTGTTTAATCCATCGATCAAGATACTTGACAATGAACTTGAACATTTCGCATTCATATTCAGTTGCCAAATATCCATTGATTGTATTGAATTCTAATCTCTAATTGATAAATTGACCAACCTTTTATGTGTTAGGAAACAGATGATAACATGATAATGTTGCGATATAATTACATGAAAATTATACTCTATTTTAATTGTCATATGTCTATGCATGACAGATTACTCCAGTCTCTTTGTATTGCAGATACAATAAGGTTGATTGACTTTACCACCACTTAGTTAAATGGTGGGCTAGTGAAGTTGCTTGAATTATAAGAGTACATTCAAGGCTAAGAAAGTTAATTGTATTTAGAGTTGGTGGTACGGCAACTATCATAATAAAAGTGATGCTCAGTATCTGTTACTTGATGGAGTCATAATTGTTGACTCTGTGAGGTTAGAAATGAGTTCAGTAAGCTTTAGCTTAAGATATGAATAATCAAAGAGGCTGCAACTGACTGTCAAAGACTTGATTGAGGAGTAAAAGGAGAAATCAGCATAGACAGTTATGAGTAGCTACTTGGTGAGGCAATAGCTTGCCAATACGATGATCCCTAGCTGATTTGAAAGGATAATTAGCCACAATGGGACTAAGACGGATGGAGGTAAAAGGCCTACGGGTCATAAATCCTCTGACCAAGTGACTATCTAAAAGATCAGTCAATGATACATCGAAGGGAATGGGGCTGAGCCTAATATATGAGCTACCAGTGTTGGCAACCCAACTTATACGAGTAGAGATCCTATTAGATAGGTTCAATGGGTAAACAACAAGACACGAGATAGACGATTGCACTGATGTAAATGAGCCCTTTCTATGGTGTACAGTGCGAGCAGCAACGCAGAAGGATGAGTTTTTAGAACTCTTAATGAATCCATAGACATATATTTGGTGGTGTATACAGTTGCTGCATACACTTGATGGAATTCACCTATATGGGTGTGGAGGTGGAGGCCGCTTCCTATGAGAATCTAGGCGAATTCTCTAGAGCACTCATGAAATCCAGGTAATGGTGTATGACCGAAACGCACCGAACCGCAGAATCACTTGTAGCAAAAAAGTTGTGTGAGAGGCATGTACTTGCGATCTACATCAAAAGGAATCAGGTTCAAGACTATGGTGTCACCTCATTTCTGTAGACCTGTCATGTTTACTCTAATGTCGGTTCAAGTCTATGGTGACACCGGCACCATTGCACAACTCTTCCATCTTAACCTGAAATGTTAAAAATTTTGAAACATGTGGGGGATTGTTGTATTTTAAATTATTTTACAATAATTTAGTGTTTCAAAATATCCGTTGAGACGGACCATGGCTGTGGCCATAGGTGCGCATGTGCCCTACGGATGTGTCTTTTCACTGAAAGGTTATATCCTTTTGATGTTTTGTTTTGAAAAGTTATGTCTTTTGAAACCTAAGGGTCACACCACTTAGGTTTAAACCCAATAGTCACATCCCTTTGTGAAAGGGTGTCTTCACAAAGTCTATAAATAGACTTCTGATTTTAAGTTTTGAAATGGATTGGAAAATCAGGTTTCCTCTTAAAAATGTGTTCAAGTGGTTCGAGCCCGTGTACAGTGAGTGCACCGCTGGGACCGGGTCATAGTCGTTGTATCCTGGAGGTCAATTGCTCTGGAAACCTGTTGCACTTGGGACGCTGTCCAAGGGGAACAAATTTGATTTCAAGCCGAGTGACTCACGTCAGCCTCGACTTATACAAATTGATAAGTGGCGGGGCCAATGGCTGGTGGTCGGTGCTACGTGGCTCCACCATGATGTATGTGTTTCATCAATGCCGTCCAACTATTATTTTATATCATTTTATTGTAGGAGACCAAAAATCTCAAGCGAACCACATTACAAGAAACAGTGTTAAATGAACATCAACCATTAAAAACTTTTTGGAGTTCATAAAAGTTTTGGATCAAGCTGATCTTTGTTGTTTCCCTTCATCTGGGTCTGTATGACCTAATGAACAGATTGGATGTCAAATAAACAGTACAGTGAGCTTTATAGGAGGATTTTAATGGTGGATATCCAATCATTATTGTTTTCCAGTGGTGTGGTCCACCTGAGATTTATATCCCTCTAATTTTTGGCAGTAAGCACTAAAATGAGCTGTAACAATTGATGAAAGGAATGGATGAAACACATACATCATGGTGGGGCCCATAGAGCACTGACCATCAGCCACCGGGCTGGTGGCAGGGGGAGTAGCCAATCCGTTTCCGGTGAGCGCCTCACTATACAATCTACGTCCGTAAAAATCCAATCAATCCATCAGATTCTATCCTCGTTTATGGGATTTGAGGCCAAAAATCAGCATGATCCGGGCCACACCACAGGGAGATGAGATACCAACCATAGGTTTGTTTGTGGGGTCACCATGGTGTGTATCTTTGATCAGACCCATCAATCGGGTCTAAATCACCGTGACAAACCAAAAATACAAAAATCAGCCTGATCCAAATATTAGACACGCCACACTCATGTGAAATTAGAGGTTTTAGGGGGCAGTGCTACATTGTTCACTTTTTTATCCCACAGGAGTTGTTTCATTATTATCATTTTTACGTACACTTTAAATAATGTTTCTCATCTGATGGACGGATTGGATTTACGTACAAGAATATGTTGGGCCCCACAGAGCTGGGTGTTCTACGCTGCTGGGTAAAACAGGTGTTGTAAACCATTCCGGTCCCGTACACCGGCCCGTAATGATAAAACAAGAAGAACGAAGGAAAAATCAATGACTAAATGCCAAATAATTGGTGGGAGCATGTGGGGCATCCAGTCAGACACTATACGTGGCAGCTCGTTATCCGTCATAGCTACACGTCCCTATCTTCTCAGTCATTGTCATGCCAGCCTCATGGAAGTAATTCAATCTGGACCGATCATTTTGGCCCCAAGTGGGATAGCGTACAATTTAAGATGATCCTAACCGCTAGATTGGTGCTATTAAATCGACAGACGAAATAAAAGTTAGTAGATGGTATAAATCCAACGAATAGTTCTCAATGTTAGGGACTTAATAAGATAAAATCCTTATGATTTTAATTAAAGAGACCATCTACGTTAGGAAAAAAAAATATGGACGGTTTGGATTTATCCAATTGTATGCCAAGTGTACCACCCATTTGTGCATGAGTATGGAGAGCCTGGCTCTTCAAGAGTATCAATGTTTTCCTTATTCAATTACGTCAAATGAACGGCAAAAGTCCGCCCGCCGCTCTGCGTCGTGGCCTAAATCAATGTCTATGAGAATCTTTTTCTTCTGTCGCGACATAGGATAGGGCATGTTTTTCCACCCACTGTGCCACATGATGAGATTTTAAGGTGATTTGGACCGTCTATTTTATATTTAATAAAGTAATTAAGCTATCTTTCTGTAATCATATGTCACTGATGATTCTATCCTTTGATCTTGATAGATGAAATGAAGCCATTAATATTTTTCTTTTCATTATTATGTTATTATTATGATGAAAAATATAATATGTATATATTAAGTTAAGTTCAGTATCTCATATAGAATACTCCACAAAATGGACGGTTGTGATCATCAGAACAGTCAGCATGTGCCCAACTGCTAGGCGACATACACTTGAATCTGCCTCGCGACAAAAACAAAACGAACTCTAATGTATTACGTCTTTAAAAAAGATAAGCATGCGACATCTCTCACCCGTTTGATACAATTCCGTTTTTCTGGCCCCTTTAACTCATCTTACATGATCCAGACCGTTCATCTAGTACTATTACCTACTGTGACCTATGTGCCTGGAAAAAATGCCACTAATTAGATATTCTCATCTTCCATTTAAACCCTTTTGGGGGGCAAATATGAATTTTCTTTGTACCTCTTCGTCTAAGTCTTTATGACCTTACTAACAGATTGGATGGAAAATAAAAGTTATGGTGGGCCCTACAAATTTTTTAACAGTGTAAATCATTATCCCACGGTTATTTTTGGTGCGGTGCATTTGATTTTTGGATATGATTTATTTTTTTGGATAATTTTCTAAAATGATTTCAAAAAATGGATGAACAGTGTAGCACATGTAACTTTGATCTCCTTTAACTGTTCGTACAACTTGGAGCTCGAGGAGCATCAGCGCTCGTCTTCGCACGACACGTACGTACACCAGCTATATTGCTTGTGCGTCCTACACCAGCCAATCCGCTTCCATTTTGCAAGGGGTGCAGATTTTTTTTTATTTTTTTTTTTTATACACCCCCACACACTTACGCTGGTGGAATTTTATCACCTATGGGTACTCGAACCCTTGACCGGGAGTTGAAACTCCTGAGAGTCTATCAACTGGTGGTATAAGAAATTTCCCTTTTACCTATGAAAATATTCGTAGGTAAATGATATTATTTCGTAGGCAAAGAGTTTTACCTACGAAATATTTCGTCGGTAAATTCGTAGGTACAAAGCCGTGGGTAAAGACTTTTACCTACGAAAAATGTCATCGTTGGCAATGGTAAGACTTTTACCAACGAAATTAAAAACTTTGTTAAGACTATTACCTAGGAACGTTTTCGTAGGTAAAAACTGTGTTAAGACTTTTACCTACGAACGTTTTAGTAGCTACAAACTTTGTTAAAACTTTTACCTACGACATGTTTCGTAGGTACAAACTGTATTAAGACTTTTACCTACGAACGTTTCCGTAGCTAAAAACTTTGTTAAAACTTTTACCTACAAATTTTTTCGTAGGTACAAACAGTGTTAAGACTTTTACCTACGAACGTTTTCGTAGCTACAAACTTCGTTAAAACTTTTACCTACGACATGTTTCGTAGGTACAAACTGTGTTAAGACTTTTACCTACGAACTTTGTCGTAGCTAATAACTGTGTTAATACTTTTACCTACGAAATTTTGCGTAGGTACAAACGGTGTTAAGACTTTTACCTACGAAAGGTTTCGTAGGTACAAACTGTGTGAAGACTTTTTTCCTACGAAATTTGACGTAGGTAAAACTGTTGATGAAACTTTTACCTACGAAATGATTCATAGGTAATAAAATGTGAATGAACCTCTTACCTGCGAAAAAATTCGTAGGTAAAAATGTCGATGAAACTTTTACCTATGAAAATTTTCGTAGGTAAAAGTCTCTTCTTTTTTTTTTCATAAAACAGGCAAAAATTCCTGTTATACACCTGTTACAATATATTTCATTATATTCATATTCCCATTTTTCCAAACAAACACAAACTGCATCCATCCAAACACAAACCACATCCATACATACACAAATAGTCTTATCCACATTACATTCATCCACGCAGAAATACATGTAAGTTTAACATTCGTATATAAAATAAATCATAAATAAAATACGACAAATCACAAAGATGAAGGCGGAGGTGGTGGGGCATCAGATGAAGGCGGAGGTGGTGGGGCATCGATGGGTAAGCGTGCAGCGAGAACTTGTAATATCTCCTGCATCCGTCGCTCATGATCCACCCGCATATCCTCCATCCTCCTCTCCTGCTCCTCCCTTTGCCTCTCCTGCTCCTCCTTCTGCCTCTCATGCTCCTCCATCTGCCTCGCCAGCTGGTCTTTGATCTCGTCGACGGCGCCCCGTAGATGTTGAACCTCTTTCTCTGCGATATCAGCTCGGCGTATGGCGCTCTCGCCAGCGACGGATCGGCTGGATGCAACTATAGCGGGTGCCATGAGCTTGGCACCATGGCCAAGCCCACGAACATATCCAGAAAGGGTGCCAAGCACCTCGCTCAGGATCTCTGGCTCACTCCGCTGAGTACCATCGGGAGTGGGCTGACTGCGTATGGCGTCCATCGCCGCCTGCAATGAAAACATGAATTTTCATAACAAATAACATTATTATAATTCAATGCAATTAAATTTTATAATGTAACGATTTTTACCCAATTCTCGCTGGCTGTAGGATGTACCCAAGATCCCGTCGCCTGCCAACAATGAGTCTCTCTATAGAAGTCTACTGGTCCGGGCTCCTGACCAGTGACGGAATCTCGCTGCACAATCGAAATGACAATAGAGTTAATATAAATGCATGAAAAAAATATATCAACTTAATAATAACCAGTAACTTCTTACCATGTTGCGACGAAGTTGTACAAATGACTTTGAACCAGATATGTGGTTCACTTCCAACTTTCCCCTGTTCGCAGAATTTATTTTGCTCCTCTTCTGAACACATTATTCATAATACATTGTCAGTAATTACGAATTTAATTGTTACCTTAAGATATCGTAAATATATAAATATTACCTGAAAAGACTCAGACGAAAATCTCTCACAGAGTATCCGCCAGTCGTTAATGGTCACGTGGGTGGTGCGGTCAGTACGGCCTCCTCGAGGCTCCTGCACCGCTTGTACCGCTGGTGTAAATCACTGCGGTACTCCTTGAACCGCTCTTTGATCATGTCGTTGACGGCATGAGAAATGTACGGAACACTCAAATCCAAGAAAAATTTATCCTGTAATTTCATAAATAATGGATTAAGGCAATAAACTTATTAAGAAAATAACATAACCGTAAATGAACTTTTACAAAACAAAATTTAATTTACTAAATTTTACCGTAAGGCGCTGATGGATGTGCTGCCGCACATCATCTGTCACATCTGCCCAACAGGGGGTAGTGGTAGGGATCAGAGATCGACATAAGACACCGACCTCCGACGTAAACAACCTGGCATTGTCCCCAACAGGTCTAAGGCAGTCCTGTGGGAACTCTACTGTCGCCCTACCCTCACGCGTAAGTCTCTGTAAAACTAACCCACGCGTGGGTCCACGTCCTCGTCGGCTGGTCGACGATGTTGTTGCAAAAGAAATATGTTAAGTCTACTGTATCAACAGAAGTCTTTAAAAGAAATATACGTCTAGACTTACATGCAGTGCTCGGTGTATGAACGATTGAGGGATCAGACGCCTGTGATGCAACATGTGACGGCGATGCTGTCTCCGCCGCATCATGGGTGGAAGGGGTAGATCCAGTGCGCGAACGACGTCTCCCACCTGGTGCCATCACTGGATATGCGCGAGGTACGAACTTATAAATTTATACAATGTCAGTACAAGTGGTATACTAAAATATTATACAAGTAGTGTTGATGGTAGAATAGATTTATGCTTATGCTCTGAGAGATGATTAAAATATGATTAGACCATTGCACTATAATGCACGCAGAATATAATAAAACTATAAATATTAATCTATAACCTTTGAAAATTCCATTACACATTGTCATTCTATATTAAATACACATTTCGTTGTAATATGAAACAACTTGAGGTGAACTATCTGAAGTTCTCCCTGCGTAAGTTATCGTACGCTGTAGAATTATATGTCAAGCTGTGTGAAGCACTCGACATTGTTAGGTGGGCCACACCATAGAAACCTTACGTAAGAAATATATAGCCAAGATTGACTATTAATAGGCAGCTTGGTTTTTTATGACAAACCGAAAAAAAAAAAAAAAAAAACCAACAAACTTTGGCGAAAACTTATTAATTCTAGATGTTATGGCTTCTATTGCTCACATTAATTCCTCTATTATTTAGTTAATTCTTGTTTCCTAGCTGATGCATATACATGGCACCTTAGGTTACGGCATTGTAAAAAATAAAATGGAAAGGCTATAAAAATGCTTTTTCTATAATGCTGTTTGGGGCTTATTGTGATGTAAGGCTAACATCCGATCTATACATAAGGATGTTCCCTTCACATTCACTCTATATTAGTACATAGTGGGCTAGCCTTGTGGGGGCATGGCTTTGGGCCCCTAAACTGGTTCGAAAGTCATGTGGATCTAAAATATGAGTGGTACCATAGGGAATAATTGGGATGGGGATACCCACCATTAAAACCTTTCACATTATGTGGGGCCCAACGTGTTTAGTATATGCCATCTAATCCATTCATAAGATTCACCCCCATATCCTTCAAAAAAAGAAAAAAGAAAGAGAAAAAAATGAGATGCGCCCCATCAGGATGCATTAATGTTCCAAATACCAGGCCATTCCAAAAAAAAAAATTTCCTTCAATGACGTCAGCACTTGTGACTCATGGTTTCAGTCATGGATGGAGCATGCTCAGATAATCTCCTTGTGTAATCCTCTGTGTATGTGTGTTTCGTTCCTATGTTGTCCTTTTGGATGGATGAGGTGTGGAGCATTTTGAAGATGAACGTGGTATTGATATTGGTGATGATTATACGGTTATGCTGTCTAGTTTGCTGCCAAAAGAAAAAGAAAAATAGAGTTGTAGTCATGTGACCAAAATAATTCCTTGGAGTATGATATCTAATGCAAACTCACTGGAATATTGGACCTTTGCTCCAAAGGTTTATTTTTTATATGGCATATATGGGATGGAAAAGTTCATCTATGATATTGAGTGTCTTCTCATGCTGTTCGGTTAAAGTGGAACAAACTAATTGGATAGTCTAAACTGATGAACTAACTATCGACATGTTCAGTTTCCAACTCCATAAATTGCACATGTCTATCAATTTTGCAAGGGACTCAATGGACTAATTGGACTAATTGGATAGTCTAAACTGATGAACTAACACAAAGAAGTCTGCAAGGGACTCAATGGAGAAAAAGAGATCGACCCCAAAATCATTGCATATGTCTATCAATTTTGAACCATATCATGCTGGCGAAACCACTCCTTCCACAACTAGGAAGCGAGCTTCTCCGATCCATGAGAAGATGAGGGTTTCAAAAATAGCTTTGAGTTCTTCGAAAACATCTCGAGACAGTTCAAGTGCTCTAAAGACGCCAACTACGGTTTCTACAAGTAAGACACTAAAGCTTCCTCCGGTGACTCCTCAGTTGGAAAACAGAAGGACAAAAACAACATCAGAACACATGACTCCTAGAAATAGAAAAGTAGATAGGAAATGGCATTCCGTCTCTGTGGATTGTTCAAAGCCTTCATCAGCTTCTGGAAACAACACACGTTCCCCAATCGTATCATCTTCCTTTAGCTTCAAGAGTGACGAAAGAGCGGCAAAACGGAAGGAGTATTTTCTAAAGCTGGAAGAGAAATTCAATGCTAAAGAGGAACAAAAAGTACGACTTCAAGCAAAAAATAAGGAAAAAGCGGAAAAAGAACTTAGGAAACTACGTCAAAGCCTTGGTTTCAAGGCCAAGCCGATGCCAGATTTTTTTTGCGAAACAGAAACAAAGAATCTGGTCAAGAAGATTCCTTTGACACGGCCTAAGTCTCCCAAACTTGGAAGGAGGACCAAACCTGGTGGGGTTCAGGAGACAAGCCCTCTACCACCTCCAAGATCTCTAGTCAAGAATGATGGCTCCAAGCCTGTTGTGGAGAAGAATAACCGAATGCTAAATTGTTCTCTCAGTTCATTCCCAAAAAGAATACACATGAGAATACTTCGCCAAATATCCAGCATTAAGCATACAAGTCCTTTTGCATTTATATCATGTTGCCTTCATCGGTTGGGAGTTCCAGATGTGGTTGACAACAGCTCTCTGCATTTCGGGTAGCAGTTTTGTATGTTTGCATTTGTGTATTCACTAGTATGTTGTCTCAATTGTTTCTTTATCGAGGCATTGTAGAACAGAGACAATAGACTCCTACAACCATGGCAATCACCTGTATGTTCCTACTAAAGGTTGTCTATATATGTTCGAGTTCTTGGTTGTTATGCATCCTATGTATGATGGTTTAGTTTTACTGTCTGCAAATTGTTCAGGAAATTAGTACTACAGACATGTCAAACACCTTTATTTTCCAAAAAAAAAAAAACAACTCCATAAATTGATTGAATCAGTAACTATTCCTGAATCTCAGAAAAGATCCTGAGCAGAAGTTTGGTTTCAAACTCTAGTTCGAACAGGAGGTGTACACTATGCTAATGTGCTTTAGAACTCAAGTCTGCTGAAGTTGGTCTATTTCCCTATGAACAGGAGGTTTCAAACCGTTCATAGGGTTATCACCACTCTGATAAACTGTAGGAATAAATATCATCCAGATACATAACTTATGTGGCCTCACAAAGTTTCCAATGGTGGACGTTCCAACCCTGTTGTTTTGTGTGGTAGGGCCAACTGAGATATGTTTCAGACATCTTACCCATCTGCTATATGTGTCCCACTTAGATGAAGGGTCAAGGTTTTTACCTTTCGAGCTTTGAGGAAGAGAATGAGAAGAGTTTGAGTTGGAGCTCCGAGTCCACGCCGAAAATTGAGTTCCCGATCACTAAGGAGAGAGAGAGAGAGAGAGGATGCGTGAGAGAGAGAGGGCCGAGAGAGGCAGAGAGAGATAGAGATGCGCTTGTGAGAGGGAGCGGATTGGATACTGAACGCTTCAGTAGCCTGAAGTGACGTGGCAAAATGGCATTGGTGGATACCAATCGGCGGTTTCCTTCCACTAAATGCTCTTGCAACGGAGATCCATTAGGGGATGTTTTTCCATTTAGGCCGTGAACGCACTCGGCCACGGTAATTGTTTATCTTAAGAAAAAAACGGACCTGCCAAATACTTTGGCAGTAGTTCCTGCGCTGGGAACCCAGTGGGACCCACTATGATGTTTGTTAGAAATCCTATCCGTCCATCCATTTTTTGAGTTCAATTCAGGATATGAAGCCAAAAATGAACTGTTTCCATAGCTCAAGTGGGTCAAAAACATGATAATTGAACATCCACGGTTGAAATATTCGTAGGTCAAAGAAGTTTTGAGTCATGCTAATATTTTTTATTTCAATTCATCCCAGTAGGAATGAAGTTATTAATGGTAAGGATGGCTTGTAAACATCACTGTCGAACCCAGGTAGATTTTAACGGTAGGAATTTCTTTAACCACATTTTCCTTTAGTATGGCCCACTTGAGCTTCGTCACTGTGGTGCCTGGAAAGGTTTCAACGGTGGAAATCATTATTTCCACTTTTTCCTGTGGTATGGTCTATTTGAGATTTTTATAAGCTTCAATTTTGGGCTCAACGTCTAAAATTAAATGGAAAAACAGATGAAAGGTGTGGATAAATCACGTAAATTCACAGTGGGCCCAACTGAATTTTCTGAGTATGACAATCAGATTTCATGGTCGAGTGGGTGCACGGAGGAAACGGAGAAAGATCCGTTAACGGATCCAGCTGAGTAGCATTTATACCCAGGGAACATGCCATTGGTATCTAACCAATGGCGTTTTGCACAAGATTCTGTGTGGGTCCTACTTAGTTATTTGTGTGAAATCTAACCCCTCTATCCATTTTCTAAGCTCATTTTATGACGTGGGACCAAAATTGAGGATTAAAAACTCATATAGGCCACACGAGAGGAAACAGTGGAGATTTAGTGACCACCGTTGAAATATTTGTATATCCATAAAAGTTTTGTACGATAATTTTTTTTTTTGGGGTTTTCACTTTATCGAAGTGAAAATGACCTTATAAACGGTTTAGATGTCATATAAACAGTAAGGTAGAGCCTAGGAAGGTTTCAACGGTAGGCATTCCTTTCCCCACTGTTTCATCTCCTATGGCCCACTTGAGTTTTGGATCCTACTCATTTTTGGTAGATTATCTTAAAATAAGGTCAAAAAAACGGATGGACGGCTTTGATTTCTCACAAACATCGCAACGGGCCTCACCTAGAATCCTTGCACGTCATGCGAAAGGCTTTCTAGGAAATCCGCGTACGAGAGACGGATTGGTTACTCCCCCTGGCACAGGCCCCATGGCTAGTGGTCGGTGATCTGGGGGACCCACCATGATGTATGTGTTTCATCCATTCTGTTCATCCCTTTTTACAGAGCATTTGAGGGTTTTATACAAAAAATAATAAGGATAAAAATCTTAGGTGGACCACACCACAGAAAAAAAAAAATAATGATTGGATATCCACCATTAAAATCCTCCTAAGGCCCACTGTACTGTTTATTTGACATCCAATATGTTGATTAGGTCGTACAGACCCAGATGAAGGGAAACAATAAATATCGACCTGATCCAAAACTTTTATGGCCCCAAAACATTTTTAATGTTCAATGCTCATTCAACACTGTTTCCTGTAACGTGTTCCACTTGAGAGTGAGATATATCTCTTTTTTTTTTTCTTTCATACCATAAAATGATCGATAAAAATAGATGGACGGAATGGATGAAATATATAAATCATGCTGGGGCCCACATAGTATTGACAACCAGCCAATTGCTGCTGGCAGGGAGTAGCCAATTCGTTTCCGTCGCTGACACAGGGCGTCTCTTGGACACCCTACGGTCAGTGACGTCACCAAGTTTTGTGGGCCCCACTATGATGTATTTGTTATATCCACACAGTCCATCCATTTTGAGATATCATTTTAAATCATGATCCAAAGAACGAGGTAGATAAAAATCTGTAGTGGACCCCACCATAGAAAACAGTGGGATAGTGATTTCCACCGTTGAAACTATCTTAAGGCCCATCGTAATGTTTATTTGAAATCCAACTAGTTCAAAAGTTAAAAAATACATGAAATATGAGAAAACACAAATATCATCTTTATATAAAACTTTCTCTGCCTTTAGAAGTTTTTAACGGTGGGCGTCACTGTCCCATTGTTTTCTGTGCTGGGGTCCATTAGAGCTTTGAATTTAATTCGTTCTTTGGATATTGCCCTAAAATGATCTCTACAAATGGACGGAAGGTGTGGATATAAAACATACATCATGGTGGGGCCCAAAATTGAGAGATATAAATATCAGGTGGACCACACCACATGAAAACAATAGTGATTGGATATCCATCATTAAAATCCTCATAAGGTCCATTGTACCATTTATTTGGCATCCAATGTGTTTATTAGGTCATACAGGCCTAGATGAAGGGGGAAAACAAAAATCATCTTGATCCATAACTTTTATGCCCCCGAAATGTTTTTAATAGTTGATGCTCATTCAACACTGTTTCCTGTAATGTGGTCCATTTCAGATTGGGATATACCTCATTTTTGGTCTCATGCCATAAGATGATCTTTAAAAATAGATGGACAACATGGATTAAACACATACATCATGGTGGAGCCCACATAGCACCAACCACTAGCCATTGGCTAGTGTCAGGAGAAGTTGCCAATCTGTTCCCCTTATTTATGGTGCAGTCCATTTAATCTTTGGATATGATTCATTTTTTGGATAATTCTCTAACATGATCTCGAAAAATGGATGAACGGTGTGGGTTGATCCCAAATTTTTGGTAAATCCAAAACTTAAGTGGACCATGCCACACGAAACAATGTGAAATAATGATTTCCACCGTTGATACCTTCCTTGGGCCCACAGTAATGTTTATTTGTCATCCAACCTGTTCATAATATCAAACAGATCTGAATGAAGAGAAAACCAAACATCGGCTTGATCCAAAACTTCTATGGCCTCCAAGAATTTTTCAATGGTAGAGGTTCAATCACACTATTTCTTGTGGTGTGGTCCACTTGAGCTTTGGACATGATTCCTTTTTGTTCTTTAGACCCCAAATCATCTGTTAAAATGGATGAACGGAGTGGATAAAATAAATAATTAATGGTAGACCCACAAAGTTAACTCAGGGTAATTAGTAAATCACCTAAATGGAGTGGAGAGGGGTTTCCTTTCATAATTATATATTGGGTTTGCCTAAATGTGATTCAGATATCCAACCCACTCATTATGTGTGTCCCACTTGGATGAGGGGTCAAACCAAGTTTCAGCCGCATCCAAAACTCACGTGGGCCCCACCAACTTCTTTTATATTTTTTAGGATGTCTTCACATGGTTTTAGATGGCATAGCCCACCTGAGTTTCGTATACGAATGATTTTTTACATATCTCATAACCAGAAGGAGACACATTAAATTCATGGTGTTGATGTTCGACACATTATGATGGGACCCACAAAACTTACATCAACACTTAGGTTCTCACGAGGTCAATAAAGTTGGGTCACAATTTTGAACAAAATATTTGCCCCATTTTACCTGTCTGCTCCATTCACTCTATTGCTCTAATCAATACTCAATTTCAATAGTTATTCATCCCGATCAGGTTACATATGAAAAAGATATTGGGCATTTATAAAATGCATATTTTTGAAAATATTTTAACAAAATAACATTTTTATTATAAATTATTTCTAAAAAAAATTAAATACAAATTCTGAATTTTTATTTTCAAAATTTCAAAATATTTTCTCATATTTTAAATGTTTTCTAAATAATTTCAAAATGCCGATTTTCTTTTCTTCAAAATAAGCATCATTTTATTTTCAAAAACTTTCTCGAACGTTGTTAAAATTTTAAACTCAATATTCTTTTTCATGTAATATTATAAATATTTAAATATAACATTTTAATTATAAAAAATAAAAAAATTTTCCACATATGATATAAAAACCATCTATATATACAGAAAAACAGAGGATTATTACTGATGGTTGCTGGTTGTCGGTAAAAACAATTAGCGACGGTTATCTACCGTCGGGAAAATTTTTATTTATTTGCGGGAACCCTTTCCCGACGGTTTTAGTGCGTCGGAGAAACTGTCATACTGTCTAGAAGTACTGTTAACTGGCGGGAAAAGTTTCCCGACGGTTTTCGTTCGTCGGCAAAATTGATCCTTTTGGCGGGAACCTTTTCCCGACGGTTTCAGAGCGTTGGCAAAACTGAAATGGACCCTTTCCCGACGGTTTTAGCTCGTCGGCAAAACTGTCATGCTGTAAGTCATGGCCGACGGTTTTACTTCGTCAGTAAAAAGCAATATTACCGACCCCTGAATGAAACTAGTACGGGATTTTTGCCGACGGTTGATTTCCGTTGGGAAAAACAATTTGACCGACGACATTGGTGTTCGTTGGTATTTACATCCTTACCAGATTTTTCCCGACGGTTGATGTCCGTCGGTAAAAACACGTTTACCAACGAAGCTGTTTTCATCGGTATTAACATCGTACCAGATTTGTGCCAACGTGTCATGTCCGTCGGGAAAAATACTTCTACCCACGAAGATAGATTTAGTTGGTAATTACATCGTACAAGATTTTTGCCGACGGTTCATGTAAGTCGGGAAATACACTTACCTACGAAAATGAAATTTCTTTGGTAAAAATAAATTTTTTGAATTTTTTTTTTCAAGAAATAAAAATAACCATTACCAATGAAAATTTACATTGGTAAAAGTATACTTTTACCTGCGAAATTACAATTTACGTTGGTAAAAGTAGACTTTTACCTACAAAATTAAAATTTCGTCGGTAAAAGTGAACTTTTACCAACGAAAATAATTTTTGTTGGTAAAAGCCCTTCTTACCTACGAAAAAAAAATCATAGGTAAAAGTTTCGTTGCTAAAAATCCTGTTTCTTGTAGTGCGGGCACGAGTAAGGATCCCAAGGGGCACAGATTCACTGGATCCACCAAGGTGAGTGTATCGCTTACTGTGGGGCTCATTTTGATATAATTTCTTTACATTCACGCCGTTTGTCCTTTTTTAAAATATCATTTTAGAATATAATAAAAATAATAAAAAAAATAAAAAAAGAAGAAGATAAAGTAGATTTGGATCTTAGGTGGACCACAGCCATAAGAAATAATGGTGATTGAATGCCCACCATTAAAAATTTCTTGGGACCCATTAGAATGTTTGTTTGCCATCCAACATGCCGATTATCTCAAAAAGACCTGGATAAAGGAAAAGATGAAATATCAGCTTGATTCAAAACTTTTGTGGCCCATTAAAAAAAAATTTTAATGGTTAATTTACGCTGTTTTATTTGATGTGCTCCTCCTGAAATATGGATTTACTTCCATTTTTTGTAATGTCTTTAAAATCAGCTGTCAAAATGGACAGACAGTATAGAAGTAAGAAAAATATATTACATTGGTCCCCACAGTCAGGAATATATCTCCCGCGAATATATCACAGTGGTCCGTACGGTCAGGAGTCGAATCTTTAAAAAGTTTAAATGGCTGACGTCATCATTCAAATGTGTTTGGACCGCACGGGTTATGTGGGGCCCACCGTGATGTAATTGTTTTATCCACGCTGTTTATAGCGTTTATCATATCATTTTAAGGTATAATCCTAAATCTGAAGCAGGTCCATAGCTCCAGTGGACCACACCAAAAGAAGCAGCCGTGATAATGACACACCGTTGAAACCTTTCTAATGGCCACTTGATGCTTTTTTACTATCCAAACCTATTCATAAGGTCATGTAGACGTGGATGAAGTGAAAACACAAATATCAGCTTTGATCCAAAACTTCTCCCGCTCCCAAGAATTTTTTAATAGAGTAGGTTCAGTCCCCACTTTGTGGTCCACTTAATCCCCAGACCTGTCTCATTTTTAAAATCATACCTAATCTGAGAAAAGTGATGAACCGCGTAGATAAAACGAAATCGGTCAGACAGAGAAAAATGATGAACAGAGTGGATAAAACACTTATATGGCTCCACGGAGCCTTGCCCGAACGGATTCGGTAGGACGCCATCTGCGTCCTGGGTCGTGTAGTTAACCGGACACAACACAAAAGGTGTCCCTGACAAATCCACTCTGCTCCTCTGTTTTGAAATAGCAGGGTAGGAAAGGACAGGAATTTAAATTTCAGACTAACCCAAAACTCATGTGGGCCATGTCATACCAAACAGTGGTGATTGAACTCCTGGGGTGATAGAAGTTTTGTGCCAGGATGATATTTCTTCCTACTGTTTATCTTAATGGTGATAAAACTATTACCAGTTTGGATGGCATATAAACACCATGGTCAGTTCCTAAGGGCCCGTTTGGCTGGTTAGATTGGAAGGGATTAGATGGTAGTGGAAGGGATTGCATGATAAATCCCGGGAATGGTCGGGCGTGCCGAACAGTGTAGGTGAACTGATCCAAATCCGATGGATCTTCAGACAATCCACTGACAACACCATCATTACCTTTAAAACCCATCCAATCCATCCTAATCCGTTCAAATTAGCCTGCGACGTGTTTGGTTCGTGGGATTGGAAGGGATCGGAAGCGTTAATCACCGGATTGGCCGGGCATGCCAAACGGACTGGATGTATGAATCCAGGGATATATCAATCCTATGGATCTCAAGACAATCCGCTGACAACACCATCATTACCTAGAAATCCACGCCATCCACCGTAATACCATTCACTCCCTTCCAATCCACCCGGCCAAACGGGCCGTAAAGGTTTCAACTGTGGAGGTGTTGGTGTGGCCCACCTGAGTTTTGGATCTTCTTGAATTTTAGAATCTTGTACTATTGTGACCTTTCAAAATAGAGGGACTGAGTGGATTTGTCTAGGACACCTCTTTGGGCCTACACAACTCAGAGTAGAGGTGTACACGAGTTGATTCGAGTCGAGCTTGGCACAACTCGGCCACTAGCTGACCCCAGCTTGAACTTGGCTTGGCTTGGTCCTCGAGCCTAACTGGCCAACTCAGCTCGGTTCAGTCAGCAGCTCCGACCAATTCGAGCCGAGTTCACCTATGCAGCATTTTCACAAACACATGAACCGCACCTTCAAATTATCACCGTATGTAAAACAGCAGCACCAGTTTTACAGGTATTTCATCAAACACCTTGCAGCAAAATTAAAATCAAGAAAAAAGGATATTTATTTCATATACATACTTTCCTTGCCCCCAGCCGACACTCCAATGAGTCATTTCATCAAACACTTGGTGAGAAACATCAATATCAAAGTAACCGAGTCACCAAGCTGGTTCGATCCGAGTTCGATTCAAGTTGGGTTTGATCCGAGTCGAGTCAAGCTCAAACCCGGTTTGAAATTTTTTCGAGCTAAAAAAATTAACTCGACTCGGCTCAAACTTAATTTCGAACCGAGTCTAATTGAGCTTTTTCGAGTCGAGTCGAGCGAGCTAACCAAGCTAACTCGGTTCATGTACAAACCTAGCTCCGAGTATATCTTTGTGCCCAAGTCACACGTAATCCATTTCCGTTTTGGTTTTGGGCTCATGCCCTAAAATATGGACAATATGAATAGTCATACATACATCACCGTGGCCCCCAAGGAATTTACCTACCATGCTATATCATGGTGAGCTCCTCACCACACAATCTACCCTTGAAAATGGTCCTGCCATGATTCCTGGCCAATGATAGTCGAGGGTGGTTGCCGAGGTCACCAATGCAACTTGCATACTCATGCTGCTATTAGCCAGTAAATAGTGCATTTTGGGCCCCACAATGATGTGTGTGTTTTATCCACGCTGTCCATTCTTTTTCTAACTCATTTTAGGGCATGAAACCCATAAAGGAAGTAGATCCATATCTCAAGTAGACCACACCAACAAGAAAATGTGGTGATTGAACACCCACCATAAAAACAACTTATACGGGTCACAAAAGTTTTGTATCAGCTGATGTTTGTGTTTTCCATTCATTCAAGCTTGTGTGACCTAATCAATAGGTTGGAAATAAACCTTATGGTGGATCTAGGAAGTTTTTAATAATGGGCGTTCAATAACCACTATTTTCCTGTGGTGCGGCCCACTTGAGATTTGGATCTATCTTAAATTTTAGCCCATGTCCTAAAATAATGAGCCAAAATGAATGGACAACGTGGATAAAACACACATCTTGATGAGGCTCACCAAGCATTTCCACCCGCCAAATGGGTGGTGGAGGGGTCACGGGCCATCCAATAATGGGAGTTAGGCAAGGGCAAGTGATGATCTAACATTGTAAGATTTGATTGATACAACTTTTTATGAGGTGGTAGAGCCAACCACTCTCAAACATGCTTTACCATGTCTATATCCGATAACAACATATAGGCCAATCAAATCTTGTCACATCATTGAAGCCCAAACATTAGGTAGGTTTCAAAAGTTGACGTCATTATTCCCACTATTTTTACGGTGTGGTCTACTTGAGCTTTGTATATACTTCAATTTTGGATCTATACCCTAAAATGAGCCAGAAAAACACATGACACCATGGATAATGATGCATGCATCAACGTAGCCTCGATGATTTTACTCACCATGCTACAGTGTGGTGAATTCCTAACTTCACAATCAGCGCCCCACCTCCCTCCCCACACCTCCACCCCCAAGAATGAGAGTTAGGCAATGGAAAGTGAGGATCTAACATTGTAAGATTTGATTGATACAACCTCTTATGAGGAGGCAGAGCCAACCACTTTCAAACATGCTTTACCATATCTATATCTGATAACAGCATATGGGCCAATCAAATCTTACTACATCGATGAAGCCCAAACATTAGGAAGGTTTCAAAAGTTGACGTCATTATTCCCACTATTTTTATGTTGTGGTCTACTTGAGCTTTGGATATACTTCAATTTTGTACCTATATCTTAAAATAAGCCGGAAAAACACATGAACAACGTGGATAATGATGCATGCGTCAACGTAGCCTTGATGAGTTTACCCACCATACTACAGCGTGGTGAATTCCTTACTTCAAAATCAACATCCCCCCCCCTCCCTCCCCCACCCCCAAGGAATGGGAGTTAGGTAAGTGCAAGTGAGAATCTAACATTGCAAGATTTGACTGATACAACCTCTTATGAGGTGGCAGAGCCAACCACTCTTAAACATGCTTTACTATGTCCATATCTGATAGCAACATATGGGCCAATCAAATCTTGCCACATCAGTGAAGCCCAAACATTAGGAAGGCTTCAAAAGTTAGCATCATTATTCCCACTATTTTTATGGTGCGGTCTACTTGAGCTTTGGATATACTTCAATTTTGGACCCATACCATAAAATGAGCTGGAAAAACACATGAACGCCGTGGATTATGACACATGCGTCAACGTAGTCAACGTAGCCTCGATAAGTTTACTCACCATACTATAGTGTGGGGAATTCCTCACTTTACAATCAATGTCTCCCCCTCCTTCCCTCCAACCCCAAGAATGAGAGTTAGGCAAGGGCAAGTGAGGATCTAACATCGCAAGATTTGATTGATACAGCCTCTTATGAGGTGATAGAGCCAACCACTCTCAAACATGCTTTACCATGTCTATATTTGATAACAGCATATGGGCCAATCAAATCTTGCCACATCGGTGAAGCCCTAACATTAGGTAGGTTTCAAAAGTTGATGTCATTATTCCCACTATTTTTATGGTGTGGTCTACTTGAGCTTTGGATATACTTCAATTTTGAACCTATACCCTAAAATGAGCCGAAAAAACACATGAATGTCGCGGATAATGACACATGCATCAACGTAGCCTTGATAAGTTTACTCACCATACTACAGCACGGTGAATTCCTCACTTTAGAATCAGCATCCCCTCTCCCTCCCCCACCCCTAGGAATTGGAGTTAGGCAATGGTAAGTGAGGATCTAACCTTGTAAGATTTGATTGATACATCCTCTTATGAGTTGGCAGAGCCAACCACTTTCAAACATGCTTTACCATGTCTATATCTGATAGCAACATATGGGCCAATCAAATCTTGCTGCATCGGTGAAGCCCAATCATTAGAAAGGTTTCAAAAGTTGACGTCATTTTTCTCACTATTTTTATGGTGTGGTCTACTTGAGCTTTGGATATATTTCAATTTTGGACCTATATCCTAAAATGAGCTGGAAAAACACATAAACAGTGTGGATAATGACACATGCATCAACGTAGTATCGATAAGTTTACTCACCTTACTACAGCCTGGTGAATTCCTCACTTCTGGCCACGATTCCTCGCCATTGATAATCTATCACTTGCGGTTGGGATATCTCTTTCTGCATATAATACGACATGGGAGTGGATTAGGTGCTGCCCTGGCCACACCCAGCACATTGCAGCCCTTATTGTTGGGCCCACCTTAATCTATATATTTTATATCTAGCCTGTACATATGTTTTATCATATCATTTTAAGATATGAGCTAAAAAAAGAAGAACATCCAAATCTAAGGTGGACCTTACCATAGGAAACAGTGTGATTCAACGCACTGCCATTAAAAACTTTCTAAAGCCCAAATTAATATTTCAGTAATGTTTATTTTTAATCCAACCCGTTGATAATGTCACACAAACCTTGATAAAGGAAAAAAAAAAAAAAAACTAATATTAACTTGCTTCAAAACTTTTGTCGCATATTATGGTCAATCACTGGTTTTTCATGATACGGTCCACATAAGAATTGAATCTGTTTTATTTTTCCTCAAATGATATGGACAAACGAACAGACAACGTGGATATATCCACGCCGTTCATTTGTTGTATTGATGTATGTCTTTTATATCCACGCCGTTCATTTGTTTTTGCAGCTGATTTCAGCTCAAGAGGACCACACACCATTGGAACAGTGGTAATTGAACGCCCACCGTTAAGAACATTTTGGAACTACAAAAGTTTTGGATGAAGTTGATATTTGCTTTTTTCCTTCCTCGGTCTTTGTGACCTTATCAAAAGGTTGGATGGAAAATGAATATTAAGGTGGGCCTTAGGAAGGTTTCAACGGTGGTTGTCATGATCTCCACTGTTTCCTGTGGTGTGGTCCACTCGAGCATTTGATCTGCTTCGTTTTTGGGTTCAAACTCTAGAATGAGCTGATAAAACGAATGGACGGCGTAGATATATAATAAATACATAAGGTGACCCCACAACGCCCAACACATCACCGCAACACCACCTAATCCGCGTCCAAAGCCGGTAACAACGCGGCACGTAGGGGTGTACACGGGTCGGGCCGAGTCGAACTGGCCTCAGCTCATCCAGGCCCGTTCAACAGCCACACCAGGTCCGAACTCGACCGGGCCTGGTCACCGGGCCAACATCTCCAGCCCGAACCGGGCCCGGGCGAGTTCGGGTCGAGTTCGGGCCAGTTTCGAATCTTACAGCAAGTTCATGGGAAGGGCTTTGGCAGGTAATCTGTGTCCCATTAATTTATAAGGCCCTCAATCAACGGTTTAGATAGTTGAACTATAGACTCCACAAAAAATCTTCTGGCCTGGAACATTCAATTCCTCCTGGTGACCATACTGCCCAAAACAAATAGGTGACTAGAGAATTTGTTTTAGCCGTTTATTTGTTTTATACCTGTGGCCAACCTAAGGTGTTTACCGGCCTGATTTTCGAATCAGAAGATCTAATTAGTACATCCAACCAGATGGAACTAAGATTTCATTTTTCTAATCCATATTAAGACAAGAAATGTGGCACATGTGTTTCACATCTAGGCCAGTCCTTATTGGGTCCCACTTTGAACATCCAATGGCCCAAAAATAGGATGAAAGACTCACCATCAGTCATTATTGCTTTTCCAACCATTGATTCTTCTGGTAAAATGTGGCCCAACTAATAAGTGGGAACCAGGACTAGCCCACCTGATGACTGACCCAGATCTTGTACACTTGACATTTTGCCATGTTGCAAATCATCTTCACATCTTCATGAAAATGATTTGATACTCTTGCAGAGTGATGGATGAGACATGAGCAGTTAGAAATTACTTAGAAATTACATTATGGCTTTAAACCTTTCAATTACAAAACTAGTTATATATATATATATATATATATATATATATATATATATATATATATATATATATATATATATATATATATATATATATATATATATATATATCATGAACTGGGTTTCGGACCGAGTTGGGCCGGGGCGAGTCGGGTTTCGGACCGAGTCGAGCTGAACTGGGAGGTATCCGAACTCGGCTTGAACTCAGTTTCGGGCTAGAAAATTGGCCCGTCCTGACCTGAACTCAGTTTCGGGTCAAGCCGAGTCGGGCTTTTCGGCCGAGTCGAGCGAGCTAACCGGGCTAGCCCGGTTTGTGTACACCCCTAGCGGCACGGCATCAATGTGTACTGAATCTTCCCTGAGGTATTATACAATGTTCTAGTGGAGAAAATGCACATTACAATTCAGGTTCAAGTTTCTACAAGAAGACTCCTTTATTCATTGATCACAACCGTTGATATCATGGGCCCACTTCAGATTGTCCATCTATAAAAATTCCAGTTGTAAATATGCTGAACCTTTCAGTAGGTGACTAACAAAGAATTTGTTAGATTTAAAGTACAGCAATGGTTTCCATTCAATAAAATGCAAAATATTCTACGGCTAGGATTTCATGACTGAGACTTTTTTTGGAACATGGACCGTCTTTGCTAAGCCCCAAAATTTCAACATTTTGGATCAATCAACCATGGCCACTTTACAGCCGGATTGCGTATTCAGTAAACTCTGTGGGGCCCACCATGATGTATGTGTCATATCCACTTTCAGTAGGTGACTAACCGTTGAAAATGAAAAAATAATGAATAAAATCCGTTGGTTCTATTTCAACCACGTGTCCTCGAATCAAAGGTCAGGGTTTCTCAACCAATCTAATTTTGGGACTGATTTAGACTGGCTGCTACAATTTAATTGGTTTAGTATCCATTTATGTTGCGCCACGTATACAATTACAACTCTAAGTGCTTGTGTATCGAGCGTCATACACTGCAAGAGTATCAATAACTCTCCTTTTGCACGAACACATGTTCATATATTGTCTGTATCTCTATCATTATTTCGCCTTCCACTGCCTTGTGGAAGAAGAAAAACAGAGAAAAACAAGAGAAATGGAAGGAGATGAAAGAAACCCATCTCTCCAATCTCCTCTAATTTCAATCTATGATAAGAGGTTGGAATCCAACGATGGAGAAAGCTTAGGAAAATTGCGTAGGAAAAGAGAGATAGTTGAAGAGATAAAGAAGCAGTTATGGTGTGGTCCACTTGAGCTTTGGATATACTTCAACTTTGAGCGCATGCCATGGTAAAACGCATGGATAGAGTGGATAAGATACATACATCACGGTGGGTCCCACAGAGTTTAATCAGTATGATTACAGGATATGGAGTTACTATGTGCGCACCTTACATAAGGACAAAAGCTTTGATACTCTGGCAGAACGTGACTTATGATACGCTGGTCCTGGAGAACATAAATAGATCACGGTGGGCCCCACAGTTTACTCAGTACGTAATCCGCGTCCTTAGGCGCCCGAGCTTTGTATATAAGGACAAAAGATTTGATACTCTGGCAGAGCATGATTTATAATACGCAGGCACTCAGAATTTCATGAAATTGCACATGAGTGGAATATAAGAATATTTAAATTATAGTTTTTAGCGAAGCAAAAATTAAGCTTATTGGATTATCTGACGATCGGTTTATTGGACATTTATTGGACGGTTGAAAATGAAAAAATAATGAATAAAATCCGTTGGTTCTATTTCAACCACGTGTCCTCGAATCAAAGGTCAGGGTTTCTCAACCAATTTAATTTTGGGACTGATTTAGACTGGCTGGTACAATTTAATTGGTTTAGTATCCATTTATGTTGCGCCACGTATACAACTAGAGCTGGGCATATTTGGACCGATCCGGTGAATCCGACCCGATCTGACCTGATCCGACGGCTTGGATCGGTGCTGATCGAGTAGGGTCATTCAGATTCGACTATTTTCCGGATCCAGATCGGGTAGTGGTCAATCCGAACAGATTCGATCCGAAAACCCGATCCGAATGGATCCGGACCGATCAGATCCAGCCCGATCCGGAGTAAAAAAACCAATACTTTTACTTTTTTCTATGGTGTGGTCCACTTGTGCTTTGGATATGCATCAATTTGAGGTTCAACGACTAAAATAACCTAAAAAAATGAATGGACAGCGTGGATATACCACATGCATTCACGGTGGGCCCCAACAGAGTTTACTCGCCTATCACTATGAGTTACGTGCCATGCACGTCAACTTGGCAGCAATACGTATCATACCACATGAAACAGTGGTAGTAATAATTTTTCACTGTTGAAACCTTTATGTGCCCCACAGTAATGTTTACTTGCCATCCAACCTGTTCATACGATCTTACAGACATGGATGAAAGGAAAACACAAATATAAGCTTGATAAAAACTTCTGTGGCCCACAAGAATATTTTCAACGGTGGACGCTCAGTTCACACTGTTTCCTGTAGTGTGGTTAATTCAAGCTTCGGATATAATTCATATTTTGTCCCTAGCACTAAAATTATCAGGTAAAATGGATGGACGGAGTGGATTAAATATATAAATCATGGTTAACCTTGAAGAGTTTACTCAGTACGCTGAGCCTACTGAGTTACTCAACTCCGTTTCGAATTCAAGCTCTACAGCAGTTTTGAGCAAAATAATGGGCTGGAAAGCGGTTTTAACTTTTAAGTAAAAACATGAGCGTTGGAGCTCCAAGTTGTACGAACGGTCCAAAGATATCAAAGTTACATGGCCCCAGAGTGATATATTTATTATATCTAAACCGTTCATATATTTTTAGAGATCAACGTAGAATATTATCTAAAAATTTATTAATATCCAAAGATCATCTGGACCACACCACAAGTAGCAGCAGTGAATGATTTTCACCATTAAATATTTCATGTGGTCCACTTGAAAGTTAGATCTGTCTTAATTTTCATCGTAAGCCTTATGACGAGCTCGCCAAATGGATGGACAGTTTAAATATAACACATACCTCATGATAAGATCCAAATAACTTGCTAAGGTTGTTACAGCAAGTCCCCACCTACGGTATATATATATAAAAAAGTCTGCTTTCGTGCAGTGCCCACCTACGATATATATGCTCGGTAAAAATATAAATACAGTAACGGATAGTCTTTTCAGAGTCACGTGGGGCCCCACCTTGATGTATATGTTTTATCTAAGCCGTTCATCCATTTTAACATATCAATTTAGGCCTTGATAAAAAAATTAGCATATATTAAACGTTGAAGTGGACCACATTTCACACATATCCGAATCGTACCCAACTCGGTTCCTTTGACCGAGGCGGACTCGGTTCGGGTGAGATGAATCATGTATCAGATCTGTTCGGTTCAGGTGACCCGGATTTGATTCCGGATCTAATCGAGTTCGGGTCCACCCATTGCCATTTCGGATCTGATCGGGTTGAACCCAATCCGCTCCGATCCGGACCGATGCCAACTCTAGCTAAGTGCTTGTGTATCGAGCGTCATACACTGCCAGAGTATCAATAACTCTCCTTTTGCAGGACCACATGTTCATATATTGTCTGGATCTCTATCATTATTTCTCCTTCCACTGCCTTGTGGAAGAAGAAAAACAGAGAAAAACAAGAGAAATGGAAGGAGATGAAAGAAACCCATCTCTCCAATCTCCTCTAATTTCAATCTATGATAAGAGGTTGGAATCCAACGATGGAGAAAGCTTAGGAAAATTGCGTAGGAAAAGAGAGATAGTTGAAGAGATAAAGAAGCAGTTATGGTTAGCTGGTCCACTTGTAGCAGTCAATCTCTTGCAGATGTGTTTGCAATTGATCTCTGTAATGTTGGTGGGCCACCTTGGGGAGCTTGCTCTCTCTGGTGCTTCCATGGCTACTTCATTTGCTGGGGTAACTGGTTTCAGCTTCATGGTATGTTGGTTGCTGACATACATCTATACATGCATGTATGCATGAATTACATGGTATTTATACGTATGTAGACGTACCATGTCTATGTTTACATTTCATTTCCTTCGTGGGTTTTTTTCTTTCTCTCCTTTATATGTGTGGGCAGATACAAACATAGAAGATTTGAGGAGGTTTGGTTGAATACATCCATTATCCATAAATATTGAAACGGGAGTGGATTCAGTGTTACCCGGGTAACACCTTAGCGGGTGTTACTCTTACCGTATACGGCCTACCTTGATGAAGTTTTTGTATATCGATGCCGTCCATCTATTTTATCAGATCGTTTTAGGATGTTATCCCAAAAATTAAACAGATCCAAATCTTAAGTGGACCACACCATTGGAAACAGTGGTGAATGACCATTGAAAGCTTTTTGTGGACCAAAAAAGTTTTGGATCAAGCTTATTTATAAATGTTTCCTTTTACCAGGTCTGGTTGACCTTATTAACGGGTTGGATGGAAAAGAAACATTACGGTGGGCATTACTATGGGCCCTAGAAGTTTTTAATGGCGGGCTTTCAATCACCATTTTTTCCTGTAGTATGGTCACCTGAGATTTGGATCTGCTTAATTTTTCGTACCATGTCATAAAATGTGCTGAAAAAAATGGATGGATGGCATGAATATACAAAAAATCATTAAGGTGGGGCCCATGGCAAGGGTAACACCTAATCTGTGCCTTATTGATTTTTTGATTTTTTGATTTTTTTTAACACTCACACACATCCCACACACTCACGTTGTGGTGGTATTTCAACACCCGGGCAAGAGTAAGGACCCGTCCTATTGAAGTAAAATACTTAGGGATTTTAGGGTTTGAATTGGGTCGTCTTCCAATGATCCAAACTATATAAACAATGTTTCTGACTGTTAATATACGAAATATGGGCCATACGGCTGTACGGGCGACATCCACACATCACTAGACGGGCTGTACAGCTGTACAACCCATATTTCGTATATTAACACTCACCATTTATGGTGGATAGACAACAAATAGAATTTCTCAAATTCTACTATTCACCTTTGAAATTTGGATATTTTGCTTTAAAGTGGATTGTCACTATGACTTGTGTATAATCAAAGGGTTAAAATATTCAATCTGAGAGATTTTTGGGGCATTCTTCATACAAAGGAAGCCCTGTCACACAAAATGGTTAGGGTCATGGAAAAGAAACCAATTCCAATGGCTAAAGTCGCGACGTGTAATATAGCAATGTGTCAGGATGTTTTTGAGCAAACATCTTTGAGAAATGCTTTTGATACTTTGGCATGATTAAAATATTAGATTCTTATTGGGCAGTCACAAATAAAAAAATATCCAATGCTCTAATTTCAATATTAAATAATAATAATAATAATAATAATAATAATAATAATAATAATAATAATAATAATAATAATAATAATAATAAAGGTGTTCATGAATCAGAGGCTAGGATGGTTCAAACAACCTGATTTTTATTTCTTTGACTTCATAACAGTGGTTTATACAATCTGGTTGGTTTAATTTGGGTTTATATACACAACATGTACCATTCTAAGTGCAGCTAGAGTATTAAATAACTCTTAAAGATTTTTGAGAACTGCCCATCTAAGAAAAGAGAGAAGAAGGGAAGAAGAAGAAAGAGAAAAATCCTTGTTGGTAGCTTTTCTTGAGGCTAATTATATAGTAGAGCCGATTCTACTCGGTACCTGTGGCAGGTTCACATATGAATGAGCACTGTCTATCAAGTGGGCATGGATGGTAAATGGTTCAAAATCCACATCGCTCGATGACTTCAGTGATCCAATCTGTGCACTCTTCAAACCAACTGTCATCGTGCGGCATGGTAACCCAAATGATCACTCTCAATTGTGTTATGTGGTGAAAATTGATTGTTGAATAATTTCTCGATGACAGAGTATATAACAGAATAATGGGCATTACGCACGGAAGCGGTTTTCATAACCATAACATCTTTACATTGATTTTGGTAAAAAGGAAAAACAGCCATTATTTCCCATGGGCCAGACATTTTCCATTTTCCAACCACAATGCAAGTTGGCTATTACAGTGTCATAACACCATTTTTCAAACCTTGCAAGTGGTCCATATTGGACTGGAAAAAAAAAAAAGCCTAAAGCTTGGTTGTGTGGATCTTCCAATCTAGGAGATTTCTGGGGGCATGGTCCATCCATTCTAGAATGCAACAGACCAATGGTCTGAATTACTGAACCATCTGGAAACTGAGAGTATTTATTAAGCAAACGCCTCGAGCCAAGAATTGGACCGTTCTTCCATTAGTAATCTCGATTGAATATAGTGTAACTCATGCTGAGTAAGACACTTGAATAAAAGATGTCATTATATTTTACATTTGGGTTTATTGCTTCTTATTGGGTTTTTAGATATTTACTCATCGATGTCTTGGAAAGGCTGGCCAGTTTGAATTATTGTTTTGTCGGGTTTCTTGAGGTGTTCTCTTGCTGATAAAGAAATTATTGAGTTATAGTGATGTTCTTGTATTTGAATCCTCTTTGAAATTCTGATGGAAGTACAAGGCTGCATAGATGTTATCATGTCAGAGCTCTTTATCTATTCAATTGTCATTTTTCAAGTTCAGTTTTTAATGGATACTTGAATCAAAATCTTGTATTCTCTGTCCTCTTCTTTCTTCAGAAATTTCAGATTCTTCATAGAAACTTTTTGCTGAGGAAGAATTTATTGGAAAAGATATGGTAACCTACAACAGAATATATCATAATATACAACATCGTTAGTATTTTCTATTCATCTCCATAAACTATATTTTCACATCATTAGTGCATCAAAACATAGCACTACTGTCCTATTTCACCCAAAGCATTTAATCTTTTAAAAGAGGATTTACTGATGAACTGCAAGAAAGTGAAAATGAGAGAACATGGCTTATTGGAGCCAGCAAAGAAACACCATCACTAAGCAAATCAATAGCAGAATAGTCCCCCTTACGCACCGTATAGAAGGAATCCCGAAAGGTGAGCTTACAAAACATTTTACTAGAAATGTGCTACCTTTCACTGCAATTAACCAAATCAGCTTTATCCCATCGCCCATTTCCTTACACTGAGGGAACTGCCTTAATGACAACTATCTCTACTAACAAAGCTAATGCGAAAGAATTGCATCCCATGTTTTGTAGATTCTACTACTGCTATTGTTACAACTGAGGTTAGCAACATAGTTCGGTAAGCTGCACCCACTGAAATTGCTGACAAGGATTCATCTTACTACCATCAGTGTTAAATGGTAGAACACAGGACACATCTTCTACCAGTTCGAGCACTAACAAGGAAGCGAAGTTCCCATTGCACCATCCCACCTCTTTGATCCACAATTTCCAAATGATCAAGAATAATGTGAGAATCTGGCCTACTCATTCCTTTTGGATAGCCTACATATAAAAAATCAGAGAGCAAAATCAATACATGCTTTATATTAACAAAGATCTGGGGCACTCAGATTACAGTTACTAGGTGTGCATGATACTACATCTTGAATAAAACTGGTATTAGTATATGAAAACATCAGAGCGGTGGTGGGGCCGATGTGGGACTAAGCCCAATATACAATAACATAAAGGCACGAGACGACATATGAACATAACACGCTAATGAAAATAATGTAAAGACATGAGGCAACATATAAACATAACAACCTAACAATAATCATGGCGTTTGCATTCTTGACACTCACACCTTCCATAACCACAAATTTTTGGTCTTGAAAAGGCCATTTACATTTTTCAGTCATTCCACTTTTGGCTCCATTAAACTTCATTCGATTTCTTTGAAGATGAAATATTTAAATGCTAGATGACCATTGAAATACCCTAGCTCTTTTTAATTCTCTCCTAATATTCAGTTTTTGAGGATTCTATATTATCAAGATCCAGAATCCATAAACACCTATGAAATCATTAATCTATTCTGCTTTTTTGTTTCGCTAGCTGGGAATGTCAAGCGCCTTGGATACGTTGTGTGGCCAGGCTTATGGAGCGAAACAATATCATATGCTTGGTATACATATGCAAAGGGCTATGTTTGTCCTTCTACTTGTATGCATCCCCCTTGCTTTCATCTGGGTTAATACAGGTCAAATTCTCTTGGCCGTTGGACAAGATCGAGAGATATCGATGGTAGCCGGAGAATATGCCTGTTGGATGACACCGTGCATTTTTGCCTACGGCCTCCTTCAGTGCTACATCAAATTCCTACAAACCCAGAACATTGTCTTTCCCATGATGATAACCACTGCAATTACTGCCTTATTCCATCTCTGTGTGTGTTGGATTCTGGTGTTCAAATCTGGCCTTGGTAGCAAAGGTGCTGCCTTGGCAAATTCCATCTCTTATTGGATCAATGTGATTCTGTTGGCTCTTTATGTTAAGTACTCTCCTGCCTGCAAGAAGACTTGGACTGGTTTATCAAAGGAGGCCTTGCATGATATCCTCAACTTTATAAGACTTGCTATTCCTTCAGCAATTATGGTTTGGTAAGTAACACTTCTCCTAAGTAATTGTTATTGAAATATAACGATTGGTGTTTCGCTTTCCTACAGCCTATCTTAAGAAAGCTAAACACTTACAATATCTCTTGTTGAGAAGCCTATTCGTATTTCATTATTAACCTAATCTGTGAAATACTCCAATTTTGGAATGGAATGGATGGTTATGGGTGGTGTGGATTTTGGGAACTGCATTATGTAGGATCTCATAACTCGGCCTATTCTACTCCAAACTGATAACCAGAGAATTACATAGATTTATTTGGGTTGGGAACGGGAGGGCCAAATTACTTCTAATTCCAAAAATCAATGCTGCCACAAACACAAAGCAGAACTCATAACCACCCGTTCACTTGAAGTTTCCATTCCACTTGTGACCTGATTCCGGGTTAACATTCAAAAGAACCCTTAATAATTTATCTTTTGGAATTGAGACAGCTTGGAATTCTGGTCATTTGAGATGTTGGTTCTCATGTCTGGTCTTCTTCCTAATCCAAAGCTAGAAACATCAGTGCTATCTATCAGGTACGGATTATTTCCATCTCTGCACTTTCCTTAGAATTTGTACAAGCCTCAAACTCTTTTTAAAATTTAAAGAAAAGCTAACTGCAAGCTACAAGAATCTAAGGATAACAACAACAGAGAGAATTTAAATCAAGCAGCAATACCATATGATGTTATTCAACAACTATCAAGTCTACTAGGCATATTTTCTACATGGTTTTGATATCTGGAAAGCCATTACTAATGATTAGCTCTCATCCATTCCACAGCCTTAACACATGTTCAATGCTCTTTATGATCCCATTTGGCCTTAGTGGTGCAGTCAGGTCAGTCGAGTTAGATGTAGTGATGCTTTCCACTGTTTTTTTCTCTAGATTTTATTGTATTTTATATTGTCATGTTTCCCTTCTCAGCACAAGAGTGTCTAATGAATTGGGCGCTGGGCGTCCGCAAGCTGCCGCTGCGCTTAGCAGTAGTTGTTGTGGTAGTCATGGCTGTTACCGTGGGTGTGGTAGTAGGATTAATCATGATTTTGGTGCGTGGCATTTGGGGCTACGCATATAGCAATGAACAAGAAGTCGTGAAGTACATGGCAATCATGATGCCCGTGCTTGCAACCTCTAACTTCTTGGATGGAATGCAGACCGTGCTTTCCGGTATGAACTACTTCTCAACCAGCTATTATCAAGACCATTCGTACCCATTCATGCTGACACTGTATACATAGGATACAAATAACACAATCCAAACCATTCAAATCATTCACAAGACTGTATATGGGTCATGTCTCCAAAATGGCAATCAAAACCTTCTATTAATGGATCTTTGTTTGTTGAAATTAAGTTCACCATCCAGTTTTTTGGTCACCAATTAGACAGTTAAATGATTTTTTATAGTGACCCAACCACAGTAGGTCCACTGTTTGAACAGTTTGGATTGGGATATATTTGTGAATTTTGTTTCAGCAGTAAGAAATTGGTATCTATTTGTGAAATTAGCTTTGAATTACATTCTCCATCTTATAGCATAAGCTCTTCCTAGCTTTGAATCAAGTTGAACTGAATCACGGATCAAAACATACAATTTGCCAAAATTAAAAATTTAGGTGCTTGTCGAGGATGTGGATGGCAGAAGCTTGGTGCTTTTGTTAATCTAGGTGCTTATTACATTGTGGGAATCCCTTCTGCTATTCTCTTGGCCTTCATCTTACATATTGGAGGAAAGGTTGGTTGGTCATGTTCTTGATTTGTATTGTTGGTGAGAGATTGTGTTTATCCTTAATGCTCAAAATGTTCCAAGCAGGGTCTTTGATGGGGATTGTATGCGGGCTTTTTGTACAAGTGTTGTCGCTTGGAACCATAACTCTCTGCACTAATTGGGAGAAAGAGGTAAGCAACTTCCTTTCTACTTGAGCTGGACAGCTTCAAATTAGTTTGTTTTTGAGGATATGATACGAGCACATGATTCTGGATTATTCTTCATAAATTAGGGTGACTTTGGAAGTTGCCATACTTGCATTGAGAAGAATGGTTGTTGTCCTCAATTAATCTATTTGCCACATTGAGCTCTTGGGCTGGTTTGATGAACTTTCTCCGTTCTGGTCAATGTGGTATGGTGTTTCAACACTTCCCAAACAAATTCCAGTAGCTATTAAAGATCAGCCCCATTCCAAAAGCTAACTAAAAGAATATAAGCTTAGCTACAGAATGTTGTGGTAGACTGGTGAAGGAATCAGATACATGGGTGTCAAGGACCCTGATGTAGGACGCCTGATCTAGGCTAGATATGATGTAAGGAAATTATAGACGGATTGAAGAGCAATTCAAAGTATAAGATATACTAACCTCCCACAAATGTAAGAAATCAAATAAACAACAAAAATCATATTTCAATCTAAATCAGAACCTCACAATAAACTAAATCATATAAAACATGAAATTTCAAAGGATCAATGGAAGGCAATATTTTGGCAATAAACAATCTCACAATCTCACAATTTTTCCTATGATTTTGGCCAGCGGGATCTGACTGCCAGTCTGCACATGCACTAATGCAGGATTAGGGCCATCCCTTAGATACGCCATGCTTTGAAATTACCATCATCATTATCTAAGCCTTTTTCCCAACTGATTGGGGTCAGCATGTCATGAAATTACCCAGGCCCTAAAATTAAGCATGTCCATTCATCATGTGGGCCATCCTTCAAATAAAAAATCATCACATGGGCCTTAATTTTAAGAGAAATCTGAGTTCCCAACAGGCGCAGTTAACTACAGTAGCACCTGTGGGGCAAAAGGGGGAGAAAATGGTTTTGGGTGTCACCAAAGTAGGCCCTAATGTTCTCAGACCTTAAATCAGGCATTTCTTTTTAGCTCAAATACAGAACTCAACTTTTCATGGTAGAAGTTCATTTCAATTTGCATTTAGTATTCCTACAGCGTTAAAGCTGCTTCAAGAACTAAAGCTTTTCAAGCTTGACCAAATAAAGAAATACTAGTCTTGTCCCATTTCACTATTAGTACTTAGTCTGCTATCTGTTTTCCATCAAGAAGTACATGGAGTATCTCACAACTTAGCAAAAAAAAAAAACAAGATGTTTTAGGTTGGTTGATTAATTGAGTTCTCATTGAAATAGGATCTATACAATGTCGGCATTTGCTGGAATTCTACCTTTTTGATTAGAAATGAGCCCTTCACCTTTACTTCACTTTCAAGCCTCCTTGCATTGAGGCGTTCTCTCTACCATCAGCTTCCGCTTACTATCTTACTTATCCACTAGTACTTTTTTATTTGTGAAAAATGGAAATAGAAAGATGTCATTTAATACTAACTATTCATTTCAATTCAACTTCTTCCTAGTGTACATGCAATTTTCATAACTTAAACGCCATTTCTTCTCTTTTCAGGCAAGTAAAGCTAAGGATAGAGTTCTGAATTCGAGCCTCCCAGTGGATATGGCATCTTAAAGCTGACCTCTTATCATCTTTCCAGTAAACATTCTTCACAGCAAATCAAGGGAAAGCCAGTTATAGTTGGATCATTGTAGCTTGTAAGAGAAATCGTTGATAGTGTGGCACTGTAATGCACCGACACATGCATAGAGATACAACACACATGGCAATATACATACCCAACCTTAATATCAAATCATTGACCCAAATACAAATGGATCGTCATCATTGGAGCCTTGTCCAGTCATTCCAAGTCGGCTTTGCAAACCTCATTTCACCAACCATACCCTATCTTTGGTGATTGAAGAAGACTTGAAATAGACCTGGCTAGAGATGGATTGTAGCCAAAACTAATCTCATTAATAGAGTTCAAGGGAATACGGTAATACATCTAAGAAATTATTCCATCTGACGTACTCCTTCCTTGATCTGGGAATAGAGGCCTGAACTAAATGTCTTGTCCAAGC
>JAJHSJ010000016.1:57332054-57389571 GCA_021015155.1 Magnolia officinalis | reverse complement strand
AGATTATTACAATTTAGGTTGCCTTTGATATTATGAGTAGATATTATTGCTTGATAGTTTTCTTGTCAAATGAAATCTTTCTTAATGGATAACTAGCATTTGTTGCTCATACAAATGCTAGTCTTGTTTTTAGATCCATAAGGAGTTCATATTAGGAAAGTTCAATGGGTTAAAGTAGAAATGAGGATTAACATGGCAGGCATCTGTCTCAAAACATGGATACTTTTTGTGTATGGGGAAAAATTCATCGATTGCAAAAGAAACAAACTGAAATTACAGAGAACGTGTATCAAATCTGGTCTGAATTTTGTAAGCGTTTCAAAATCAGTTGGTGCGTTTCCGATTCGACCCATAATCTTCTGTCAGCTTGGCAAGGGATCAAGTTAGGAAAAAAAAGAATGTATGTATGGAGAATGGCTATCCTAGCGATTTGGTGGTCCGTTTGGGAAGAAAGGAACGGCAGATGTTTTAATGACAAGTCCTCTTCTGTCGAATCTGTATCCTCTAGGGCTAAGAGTCTGATATTTGAATGGGCGGTCAATGTAATTTTTCTGAAGGATTATGACCTTTGTTTTCTAGGCATTTAGTTTTTGTCTGCTTCCTCAGCATATTCTGCTTTTTTCCTGTATTTTCTTTCTACAACAATATATCTATCGTTACTTCTGGAAAAAAAAAAAAAAAAAAACAAATTGAAATTACGGGTTGGGTTTTTTTTTTTTTTTTGAGCAGTGCAGTTTGTTCTCAATGACATTGTCATCGACAGAGTTCTAATATATCCTAGTGTATTTGTTGGTGTAACAACCAGACGTTCGTCATGTCAATTTTAGTCCACATTAGAATGAAAAAAATGCATGATTATCCAAATTGTTCATTTATAAGATCCCATTGTAAATGTGTTACGTGGAGAAAAACTTTCATGAGAGATCCGACCATCCCTTTGAGGTTCTTGTACTCGAGGATTATGCATGGTTTCTAGACTAGAGGGAGAAAAGCTCCTATTGTTAAAGGAAAAGGAAAGAACTCATCCGAACATCTCATCTTTTTATTTTTTCCCTTTGGGATTTTAATAAAAGCTTTCAAGAGACAAACTTACATTTGCATTTGCATGAACCTACTCACAGGTCTAACAAAGAGACTTGCATTTGCATGAACAACAAATGCTATTTACCCATTAAGAAAGATTCAAGCAATCATTTAACAAAAGAAGGTTATCAAGCAACAATACTTACTCATAATATTGAAAAAATACTACCAAATCTAAAACTCAACAGCTAAATAAATCTGTGTTAGGGTGTCCTGAGAAACGTGGTTGGGTGAACTTGATTTCTTCCAAAAACAGTAGCTTGCTCAGTCATTTCCTAGATGAAACAAGTTGAATATCGAGTTTAGTAAGAAATGCAAGAAAACAACAAAACCACCTACTGCGGTTTCCACATTCCATTTCTTTCAAAATGCCACACTTTCCCATGTGGGGTTGGCCTCAAGGCTTTTCCTCCAAAAACATGGCTTTTACATACTACTTCCAAACTGCCCATAAGGCTGTGTTTAGCTGCAGAACTGATTTGAATTATGAGAATTCAGTTTCAATACAGAGGAAGCAACCCAAGCACGATGATATTTCCCACTATTCAAAAGAGTATCTGTCAAATATGCATTCACAATCCTTTCATGATTAACACGAATGTAATATAATTGCAAATTGGAGCCTGGAAACTCAATGCCAACGCTAACACGAAACAAAAGCAATTGGGTTATTTCCTCTTACTGAAGCACATCCAAACAGCAGACTAACTAGCAGATAGAAAACAACTGGCCATGAATCATGGAATAATTACAAGTGGTGCCCTGCAAGTTGCATTAGTTGTAAGAGACTTACCTGTAACTCACTCACAGGTAGTGTTTGGGTGTGAAATTTCATATGTGAGTTACAACCAGTAAAAAAAAATTGCATCCGAAACACATGAAGAAGAGGCATGTTTTCACTTGCAGGTAAGCTACAACCTGTAAATCACTTCTAAACAGGCAACATGTAAGTAACTTACACCTGAAATTGATAAGTAACTTACACCTGAAAGTCAATTTCAAGTGGAAGTCAATTACAATTTAAAAAGGCATCCAAACGAGCCCAAAAAAAGTTTCCCAAAGACGACAACACAGTCACCTACGCAATCTCCTCAATCGAGCAATAGAGCTTGCCACTTCGAACAATTCCAGTAGTAGTCCACATTCCTCCCTTCTTTTCTATAACCTCAGCCATTCCCATCTTCTCATCCCAGCGACCCTTTGATACATCCTTTCTAACAAAAAATAAAAATAAGAAATTTAAATTTATAAAATTAATAGAAAGGAAAGAGTTAAATTTTTTTTATTTAAAAAAAAATAAAAATAAAAAATTTAAGCAGCTTTCCTGATCAAAGCAGCCTAAATTGCAATAATATTTTATTAGAATCTACCTAAATTGCAATTTGGGGATGGAGCCAGACTTGTAAAGATGGTGTTCCTCATCATTCCAGTCTTGTAAATTGATGTCCAATCAGCCGCCGTGCTATCATCAGAACTTTCCCAATCTTGAATCTCCTCCATACACTTGAACTAGATCCGTTTTTTTAAAAATCGGGTCACAAAGGGTGGCCGTTAATAGCCCAAAAAGTCAAAAGCAGGGCTGAGAAGCAGAAGAAAAGGAAAGACAGCTCACAAACCCAAGTCTGCCCAAAGACTCCCTTTCTTCAAGAACACCACAAAACACAAAAAGGCCTCTCACCCAAATCTGCCCAAGAACCCCTTTTGTCGCAGAACACCACAAAACACAGAAAGCCTCTCTCTCTCTCTCTCCTCTCTCTCTCTCTCCTCTCTCTCTGTTTTCCGACTGACTTCTCGGCAAGCTCCTCCGGCAGGCGACCCTCTCTCCCCGCCCTCTGGAAATTCTGCACTTTTCTTTGTTTTTGAGTGTTATTTGATACTCCAGCACTGTTTTCCGATTGACTTCTCGGCAAGCTCTTCCGGCAGCCGACCCTCTCTCCCCGCCCTCTGGAAATTCTGCACTTTTCTTCGTTTTTTAGTGTTATTTGCTACTCCAGCTGCGGGCGCGCTTGACACAGGAACTTGGAAATGGAAACGGATTGGCTACTCCCCTGCCACCAGCCAATGGCTGTGGTCGGTGCTCTGTGGGCCCCACCATGATGTATGTGTTTCATCCATGCTGTCCATCTATTTTTATATATAATTTTATCGTATGAGACCAAAAATGAGTTATATCTCCATCTCAATTGTATCACATTACAGGAAACGGTGTTGAATGAACGTCAATCATTAAAATATTTTTGGGCCATAAAAGTTTTGGATCAAGCTGATCTTTGTTATTTTCCTTCATCTGTGTCTGTATGACCTAATCAAAAGATTGGATGTCAAATAAAAAGTACAGCAGTGGGCATTAAAAGATTTATTGGTGGATATCCAATCACTATTTTTTTTTTTCCTGTGGTGTGGTCGACCTGAGATTTATATCCCTCTCTTTTTGGGGATTAAGACCTAAAATTATCCGTAAAAATGGATGAACGGAATGGATGAAACACATACATCATGTTGGGGCCACAGAGCACCGACCATCAGCCACCGGGCTGGTGGCAGGGGGAGTAGCCAATCCGATCCGGTACACGTGGTGTATGTTAACCCAAATAAAACCAAATAGGGACTTGGGTACGGCAGTGACAAGTCCAGGACCGAATTCGCTGCTGGAAAAGCCCCGTGGTCCCCACATGTATGTGAGAGGGTCTAAGTTTAAACATCCACTTACTGTTTACTGTGGTGTGGTCCACCAGAGATTTTGATTTAATTAATTTTTCGGATCACGTCCTAAAATGGGCTGAAAAACGGATGGTCAGCGTGGATATACAACACGTCATCAAGGTGGGCCCCACGGTGAGGATAACACCCACTAAGGTGTTGTATATCCATACCGTCCATCCATTTTTACAGATCATTTTAGGACTTCATCCCAAAAATTAAGCAGATCGAAATCTCAGTGGACCACACCACAGGAAACAGTGGTGAATGACTATTAAAAACTTTTTGTGGGGACAAAAGTTTTGGATCAATCTGAAACTTGTATTTTCCCTTCGTCCATGTCTGATTGACCTTATCAACAGGTTGTATGGCAAATAAACATTACGGTCGGCCGGGAAAGTTTTTAATGGTGGGCGTTCAATCCCTAATGTTTCTTGTGATGTGCTCCATATGAGATTTAGATCTACTTAATTTTTGACATCATTATCTAAAATGGGCTGAAAAAAATGGATGGACGGTATGGATATACAACACATCATCAAGGTGGGCCCCACAGTAAGGGTAACACCTACTCCCCTCTCATTCATCAGTGGCTGAAAAAAGGGATGGTCGTTCTTCTCACTCCATTGTTTTAGCTAAACCTATATTACTCTTCAACTTTTTGATGGGTTTTTTGACCCGTCGTCATCGGTTGTGAGCCCTGCTCGATTGGTCGAGGGCTGGTGGTCAACCAGTCGAGGGAGTCGAGTTGTGGCACGACTCAAAGTCCAGCAGCTGTGGACTATTTTTCTCCGGGGTGCTCGACCAGTCGAAGGAGGTGCTCGACCGGTCGAAGGTGGCTCTCGACGGTCGTAGACTCAGTTCGACCAATCGAGGTTACACAGATTGTTCCGCGATTTTGCGCGGATTTCGTGTCGCAAGTCCTTTCGCAACTGGGATGTGGAAAGGAGTTTCTAAAACTTTAAATATGGCTTCTAGGGTTTTCTAGGTACGACAAGAGGTTTCCTAAAGCTTTAACAAGAGATTTGTTAAAGGGTTTAGGGTATCATGAAGAGAGAGAGAGGAGAGAGGAGAGAAAGAGAGAGAGGAAGCTTATAGAAGGGAGGTTATGCTCATGGAGGTTATCTACTGTGCAATCTATATCTCAGCGCTTCTATGTCCTCGTAATCGGTTAGATCTCTCCGTTTTCTCTATTTTCTTATTGTTTATCCACTCTGCGTGAGTGAAGAAGTTGTAACATTCTACTTCATAGTAGATTGTTGATCTGAACGAGGTCCCGTGGTTTTACCTCTTTGAGGGTTTTCCACATAAAAATCTCTTGTGTGGATGTGTGATTGATGCATTGATTGTTTTCATTGTTTTATTATCCATAATTCTGGTTTGTTCTGAAGGGTTAGATCCTAAGGTTTTGTGCAAGGCCCCCAACACTTTTCACTTCACATTTTCAACATACTTGTATCTTGGACTGAAATTTTAACTGTTTTAATTAAAATCATAACGGAATTAAACCCATACTACCATTTTTCAAAAGAGAAACACTTAAAAATGATCCAACAGCAGGAACTTAAATATTTAGGCCTATTTGATTTTTATTTTATAATGTAAATACATTGTAAATAATCATTACTATTTACTCTGCTAGTTAAAAGTTTTAGACACAAAAATCGTGTGGCCCACCACGATGTATGGATCATATCCATGTTGTGCATCAATTCTATAAGCTAATTTTAGATAATGAGCTTAAAAATGAGATAGATCTAAAGCTTGAGTAAACCATAGTAGACTAAAAATTGGGTATTTGAACTCTTATAGTTAATAATTGCCTATGGGCCACAAGAATTTTGGATCAAGATGATGATTTTGTTTACTGTTTATCAATGTTTGTATAATCTTATGAGCAGGTCAGATGATAAATAAACATTAGTGTAGGCTCTAAGAAGGCATTAATTTTCAACTGTTGAGGTCCATTATAACTGCTATTTCATGTGTTGCGGTTTATTTGAGTTATAGATTTGCCTCATCTTTTGACGCATGTCTTAAAATGGGCTTGTGAAATGGGATGGATGGCATGAATATTACGGTGGGCTTCACATTTGTGTGCATATACAAATATATGAAATTAAATTAAAATTATCATAATTTTTTAGGCAATAATTTTTTTAAAAAAGGCAAATGATAGTAAAACTACTAATAACCCATTTACATTACATTTATAGTAATTAGAAATTGAACAAGTGATCCACATGAACTTAGATATTTAGAAATTAAATAAGTGATGTATATGGTAAGTCGATTAAAACCGTCCAAATTATGGGTCACTATTCAGATGTATCATGAAACAAACTTACAGATATTTGTTTGTTAGAGTATTGGATTGGCGGACATCACCAGATGGTTGAAAATGAAAGCAATCTACTTTAACAAACACGTTTCCACAGAATCAAAAGGTTAAAGATTGTTTAATTAACATGAATTTCTATGGTAATTTATGTACAGTGGGAGAAAAACTTTGATACTCTGCTAAAGTTTGATGGTTGATACACATGCACTTATAAATTACTTTGAAATTGCACATGTGGCATTCGAGGAAGTCAAATTAAGGTGTCTGAATTATGGGTCGCATTTTTTATATGCACAAACTAAAATTTAGGCACATTTGACTACTATGAAATTGGTGGGAATCTAAATCCTCTGCTTGCCACAAATAAGGAAATTCTTGTTTTCCTGCATTGCGATTTGTGATTAGTCCACTTTATCGCTATCACTGACTTTGTCAGCACTTATGCATTAATTGCAATGTACGAAGATGTGATCCAATTATATTGCAGAAACATAAATTTCCTGTTTTGACAAACAAAGAATTCAGATTCAATTGGTGGACATTAAAATAAAAAAATCCAAAGTTCTTATTTCAACCAATGTTTGTCCACAAATCAGAGGTTATAATTCTTCCACCAATATGATTTTTGAGACTGCTCTATCTTCAACAGATTAACCATCTTGAGTTAACTAACCATCATGCTCTGCCAAGTATCCAATTACTCCCTAACTGTCCCAATATTCCCCGCTGCACATCAAACAAAAGCTCTGTAGGGTCCACTGTAATGCTTGTGTGGCATCCACTCGGTTCATGAGTTCGGCCAGATCATGGTAAGACGCAATCCTAAAAATCAGGCGGATCCAAAACTCTTCAAGTAAGCCACAGCACATGAAACATGGAGATGGTACGCCCACCTTTGATACTTTCTTCGGCCAACCGAAGTTTTGGATCTGGCTAATATTTGATTATCCAATAATCCTAGTGGGATTAATCTTTCAAATAAGTTGGATGGTATATTAAACATCAATGTGGGCCCAGTAGGATTCAATGCACAGCGTCCCCAACTTCTCATACCCACGTTTCCTGTGGTTAGGATTGCAATGGTACTGGCCTGACCCATCACTTAAAACCCAAGGCCCAAACCCAAACCCACATGGGCTCCAAAGGATTTTTTGTTGGCCCCAAGTCCAACTCGACCCAAAAATTGATAAAATTCCTATTTTATCCTTGAAATTTTCATCACTCATCGATTTATCAAGTGAGCTATGCATGAAAACGAAAAACAAACCAACGGTCAGCATTCAAGATAAAAAGTTGTATAAGGATTAGAATGACATATTTATAAGATATGACACATGTATATAAAAAGTGTGGTCCACCTTGAGGTGGATTGGGTAGGGACTAAAATGACTTGAACCCGAGACCATGCCCCATCCTGACCAGCTTGCCTAACCGTGATGTGGCCCGATTGAATTTTGAATCTTACTAATTTTTGGACTCACATCCTAGCAAGAACTCACACAAATAAAGACATCAAATGGTTATGCAAATTGGGTCCATCCATATGCATCAATGGCTTATGTCGCCTAAGAATCACACCTATTAGACAATCCTATTCATAGGATCCATGCACATTAAAATTAAGGGTGAAAAATCAAAACAGTTAAAACAGTCAAATATGCAGTTGGATAAACTATAGAAAAAAGTATTGGAAAGTATTGTTTCATGGGTTGTACTTTTAAAAAAGCAAGTCATCAGTCCTTAGAAACCTGATGGATACATCATCCTGCATTGAAGCCTGTGGAGGGATGGCTCTAACATATTTGGTTCTTCAAGATCTATGGATTCTACCTTATCCTGTCTCTGATAGAGGCTTCCTACAACATACGCTGACATGTTGCAATGCATGAGGTTTACTGCAATACATTCCAATGGTATTGCAATAAGATACATCAAACCATAGCCTCTGGTTTGGAATCAAGGTTTAAAGCATCGCCTGAAACCGATGCATACCAGTATCGCCCATGAGCCGTATCGCCTCTGTATTGGCCAAAACAGCCTAATAGAGGTGCAATACAGCGCAATATGAGGCTCTGTGGTGAACAATACACACCAGCATAGAATACCCGCCTGCACCAATTTAAAACCTTGGTTGGAATCCGTTTCAATGACCCAAGATATCTAACATTGGAAGATCCTAACCACCAATCCTGGGTTCAAGTTGAATGTTGATAATTGCTGTTTATTCCTCAGCCACAAATCAATTTGACATGATCGTCCGGTATTCAACCATTAGTTCCACTTGTCAGAATTGGAAATCCGCATTACACTGCTCAAATCTTTGGTTGTAGATCCTGTAATTGCACCAACAAAAACTCAATTTGCCCACAAAACATATAAATTTCACTAATTCCCGTCAACTCTTCAACCATTGTATTACAAAACCTCACATTTTAACCAGCATCAACAGTCTATTTCATGGCTTGGAAAAAAAAGGCCTGAAAATATTTACACTGAAGGAGAGAAGGGGAGAAACTGCCAAGAAATCAAGTTTGGCCATCAGTTATTTTGCAGCATCCACTGCATTATGTCCTTCCGGAAGACGCCTTCAAATCCATCTCTTCTATAGCACGGCTTGGGCATGACGGATGCAGAATACACATTCATGTATTGGCCATTCATGCCGGCCGCCTTCTTGGGCCTCAACATCATGGCCAAGGTAGGAAAATTTATCGGACGGACATTCATGGACGAGGAGAAGAACCGCCTATCAGATTCCCGGTCAGGTATTTTGCCATTGTTGGGCCTTTGGGTCCCCGGAGGTTGTTGGCCTGGGTTTACTGGATGCCTGGCTGTGCTGCTGCTAGGTGGCTGTGGCTTTCCTGGAGGATTGCCCCGAATATGAGCAGATGGTTTCATTCGGTCGAGCCACCGAAGAATCCAGTTTCCAAGATTCCTACCAACCTCGATGTCTCTTTGCTGTATGTTCTGGTGAACCTTGAGTGCCACATTGAAAACAGCACGGGTCCGCCTGCAAACAACAGATCAGCAACAATGTTAGCTGTAGGGAATATGTTATTGTAAGGAAAACATGACCAGCAGCCAGTATGCAAATAAACAAACCTGGAAAAAGGGCAAATGCTACAACAAGCATACTGAATTAGTGTTCTATTTACCTGGTGCAACCTGGTTATTGAGTCAATGAGACCTTGACACCAAATCACAAAGAAATGGAAAAGAGTACTTGCATGTCAATCAATGTGAGTGACTGCCACTATTAATGGATCTATCAATTGATCCATTGGTGAGTTTATGTGTAGGTCCAATGTTAATACATTGATCACTTCATATGTCAATTTTTCCTCTGACTCCATGGATCTTTTTATCGTTTTCGGAATTTCTATTTCAATGTTGGGTTCTCTATCACGTTCTAACAATCGAAGGATTTGATCATTGGCGTCTTCATAAGCCGGAGCCCCCCGTTGTTGTTTAGGACATTGGTGAGAACATTCCCCTACGTGTCCACGTGCTCCAATTATTGATGCAGGACAATTAGCCACTTGCTCTAAAAGCTCGAACTGTTAGAGCATGGTGAATTAATCCTTTTATCTCATAGCCCAAGCCCTACATCGCATAGGTTAGGACCTCGGCCGAACCCCCCTCGTGGGCCCCAAATCACATGGGTACCGCCTCACACGAGCCACCCGCCTCACACGGGCCGCCCGCCTCGAGTGTGTCACCACATCCCATAGGCTACCCCACTCGAGCGAGGTGTGAAATGCCCCCACATTAATCACCCCTGGTGAGGAGTCTTGAACATGAGACCTCCCCGTGGGCCCCAAATCACATGGGTACCGCCCACCCCGAGTGTGCCCCTGCATCCTACAGGCAACCCCACTCGAGCCCAGTGTGAAAATGCCCCTGCATTAATTATGGTCTCTAGATTCCCTCCTCATCATATGTCGGAGCTCACCTACTTGATTAGTGATATTGCCCACTACATGCGTGGATTGATCTACCCACTTTGTGAATGCATGGATCAATTGAATTACTTGCACTAATTTTTCTTGTGTCGACCCCTTTGAAGCCATCAGGAGATGATGTAAACTTGGCAGATCCCAAATGATCACCTGCTTTGATATCAAAATGGTGCAACCCGGTTATCGAAACAATGAGATCTCGAAAAATTGGAATCCTAACCTCCTACACCACCCCTCCTTTTATAGACCTTAGATGACTCTTCGATGCGAATCTCCCCAACTAAGAGATTGATTTCAAATCAAAATTTACCTAATATAGTAAAAACCTAATAATAGTAAAAGCAAATCTAAGAAATAATCTTCCAAATCTTAAATCACATCTTCAAAATTAGCCCTTATATATTCAATTACATCTTTAAATCTGCCTCCCATATTTTTCACAAATAGTAAATTGCAAATCTTAATCTTAATATTTAGGCTCCAAATCTATAAATAAACAACAAAAAAATCAGCATATGGTGAACCCTGCATTGGGGCCTGCATCATTATCATAGGTTGTGAAAATAACATGATAAAATATTATGCTGCAATTCAACAATTTGAAAGAAGTTGCTTATTCAGCTGGTTTGGCACCTGTTGGGTGAAATTGTGGAGGTTTTTGGTTTCAAATAGTGCAGCAGCCTAGTGCAATGTGTCGGGTTAGGTATGCATCACAAGAATTATTTTGGGAGCTCCAGATAGTAGAAGAGCATCTAAGATAAGTTACAAAACCAAATGGACATCATCATCATCTAAGCCTATCCCAACTAATTGGAGTAGAATCCTTTTTCACCATTCTTTTCATATTATTTGGATTCATGTTGGCAGTTACGGCGTAAGTTTAACGCCAGCTGCCAACCTAACACAAGCCTCCTTTATCCAGGCTGGGGGACCGGCAATGAGAGCACAAAACTTCCGTAGGCACAATGTAAATCAAGTGCTATCTAATAGTCTACTACATAGGTTGTTTACAATCAATGAGTTGCAAAACCGAATGGATGCTAAAAGAAAAGGATTCCCCAGACAGAAACTACCACAGTATCACAACCTTCAAGGCCATCTGCAAGAAGATAAAAAGTTCAGTAAGAGAATACCCAAAGAATCTCTGATTCCCTCCCTTTTCTTTCCTAGTCTTTGCAGTGTTGTTTTCCTCTCTCAAAAACTACTTTCTACCCCAGCTCAAGGAACCAAAAGTTGAGATGAAGGTTTGCAGATCGGTTTCAGTGTTCTGTACTGGTTACCAATGACACAAAGTTGCATCACGGCCCTCTATCGGGCTGTTCATGCTAAGGACTCCTTTTGGGACCCCTTGTCACCGTGGTTGTTAAGAACTCTGTTACGGTAGTTAGGCAGGTCTCGAAGTAGGAATGTTATAAAGGAGATCTGAAGTTTAAGATTCAGAGGTGCATTCCCTGGCTATAGAGGGATATAATAAGCCAAGGCTGTTATTCGGGGCTCGACATTCCATGTCTTAGCCCTTATTTCACACATTTCCACACCTGTTGTTTTTCCAGACCTTTTAAGGAGGTTCAATTTGTTGATTTTCACAAGGTAATGTCTATAGGGGTAACAGCAAGTTAAGTCAAGCAATGAAAGGGAAAGAGGGACACTTGAAGAGCATTGGCTGGTGTGCTTTCATTTGCTTCACTTCCTTGGAAGTTTCATCTTACTTCCACAGATACCTATTTTTTCTTTTGATGCTCCATTCAACCTCTAATAAAAAAAATATATACTTCGGTTATTCATGTCTTTTAAAAGGTTAGTGATAATGGCCCCATCCAATAGAGAGAAGAATGGGTCTAGATGAACATAGGATGCTAAATGAAGAATTGATATGCTTCAAATTAGGTTTTCCAGTTTGTTGCATAACCCTGTCTTGTGCTTCAAATTTTAAAATGACAAAGGTACAATGACACAATAGAAGACCCCAGTATCACCTGTTCTAAATGCAGGTAGGTTTGGAGATGGTTCTGAAAATTCAAAAAAGGCCTTTATCTTCTCCCATCAAGGCAGATACACAAACATGTATAGGCAGATTTCAAGTAGGATACAAATTAGACAAATTAGTCAATAATGGCAAAACATATCCACATAGCAGGTTGATGATGACACCAGTTCCATCAGGAGAAAGTCAAGATCCCAAATCTATCAACTGAAAGTATAATGATAGGCTCGCAAAGAGGATAATTGGACTCCCATAATGATTTTTTCCTGCTTACAAGGACTGTAACTTTCTGAACATCATCACATCCTCTTAGCCTTTCTCCCAGTATTTTGGGGTTGGCTTTTAAATGATGTTGGAAGAGATTTTATGATCAACTGCCCACCAAACATCAAACTCTCTTTTATCCCAGCTACGGAACTAGCCATGGTAGAAGCTCAAATTGACGGAACCTAGTGACGCAACAAAGCCACACCAGTAGTAACCACTGGCCCCATTAAACACACATACCCCAAAAGGTAAAGAAGCAAAAGAGGGTCATGGAGGGTACTTATCAGACATATCACAGGGCACAGTGCACACAAAAGCACATTGGGCTCTATCACATCAAGTAATAAGAACAAGCACGCAAGTTGGCACCAAGGTACACGCTTGTACCACCATCAAAACAAACGTGGAGAGAACAAACTCAAAATTCCAGAAGGATGGTCTAAAATTTCCTTCAGTGGGTTTTCTTTATCATTGCCTTTAGTTCTGACAGTGCTTTTAAAAATGTTGATATTTCACTTTTTGAATTTTAATCCCTTGCATTTTAAACTCTTAAATTTGAATGGCGTATATGGGGATAGCAACAATGGGAATTCTTGCATTCTCAAATTTGTATATATAATTGAAACTTTTGGTGGGAATTAAAAATGATTGCTAGTTCTTCTAATTCATAGCCAAGCTGTTTTTATATAATCTCATATTCATTCACCATATAAGATCTTATTTCAAGCGAGGAAGGTCAGAATCCAGGCCAGTGGGATCAGGATCCCCAAATATAGCAGATCTTTTGGCCATTTGGACCAGTGTGGACATTCTTGAAGCCCAATTTGCACCTCAGATACATAGCTCTGAGACTTGAAAAATGGATAAGCCGCAACACTTTCCAAAGACCCAAAGCATCAAAACCCAATGCGAATCATCGCTCGCATGCTAACATGGAAAACACGTGAAAGATCTAGGTCATGCACCACGTGGGGCTCAATGTGAGCACACCCAGCCCCACCGCAAAATAAGACTAGCCCACTCATCTGGATGGTACATCAATATAGGCTCAATGTGAACATGCCCTGTCCCAAAATACAGGTTGGTCGACTGATCAGGAAGGTACCCAGATATAGGCCCTACTGTTTTTCTTTCTAACTGTCTACTTCCCTCAAGTAAGTTTATGGATCAGGTCATGTTCACAGCCAGCCCCAGAAATATACCTGGTCCAGATCTCACAAGTATGCTTATGACTCACCTCTTTTTCTTTTTTTTTTTTTTGGTTTTTCAGAGAGAGAGAGAGAGAGAGAGATTCACCTCTGCAATCTCTCCTCCTGCAAATCCCCATTTCTTGGGATCAAAGAGTAACCCAAACATGAAACAACCCATCATGGATTACCCGATGCACGTGGTTGGCGGGTGATTGCATGCATCTGCAGGGAATAGTCTCGCCTCAAAAGGGAGAAGGGACACCCTGTCCTCATCAAAAAAAAAAAAAAAAAAAGAAAGAAAGAAAGTAACCCAAACATGATATTCCAACAGTCTATTTCCCTGGTATAAGTTTACAACTTGGGTCATGTTCATGGTCAGGCCAACCAATGCTTGAGTCTGATCTCAAACATGTATGCCCATAATTCACCTCGCCAATCCCTCTTCCAGAGGATCCAATTCCATTGCATTTCCTGGGATTGAAGACAACACCATACACGATTTCTTAATAGGAATACATGTTTCATTCGAAATTCAAGAGCTGGCTTCTGTGAATTGGATTTATTTACAAATGCAAAAAGATTCCTATATCTACAATAATCTCTCTTACCCTTTCACCTTTCTTGCTATGAATAAATAAAGAACGTCTTATGATTATGAACCTTAAAAAAAAAATGTTCTCATCTGAATGGTGGAAATTGAATCCTTTATATAGAGGGGAGGGGTGGATGTAGCCAATGGATCAAGGCAGCGGATTGTGAATCCACCATGCGTGGGCTCAATTCCCGTCATTCGCTCATCATTCCTTTCCTTTGATTATTTTTTTTTATTTTTTATTTTTCTTTTGTAAAGACGAAGAAAAAAAAGGGATTTTTAATATTCCTATTTACGGTGTCGAAGAATCATAAAGAACATCTTATGAAACTTTTTTTAAAAAAGTTCACATCTCAACCTTCAAAGATATTAAGATCGAAAGAAGCAGTATAAGATTGAGAGAGAGAGACCTGTGAAGGAAGAGACGGATCTTGGGGTGATTAGGGCCGACGAGGCGTCGTTGGAGTTTGAGAGCCAACCTGTATGTTCGTTTCAATCCCAAGAAGTATGCAGTTCCCAACGTTATCTCCCATAGCACCATCTCTCTCTCTCTCTCTCTCTCTCTCTCTCTCTCTCTCTCTCTCTCTCTCTCTCTCTCTCGCTTCTCTCTTCTCTCTCTCCGCTTGCAGAAGAAGGGAAAGGAAGACGAATACCTACTTTATCTTTCTTTCTCTCTCGCGTTTGCGGAATCGCTTGTGGAAAGGAAAATCTCTCTCTCTCTCTCTCTTCGCTTGCAGAAGAAGGGAAAGGAAGACAAATGCCTACTATCTTTCTTTCTCTCTCTCGCGTTTGCAGAATCGCTTGTGGAAAAGGAAAAATCTCCCTCTCTCTCTCTCTCTCTCTTTTGCGGAATGGCTTGCGGAAGAGGGAAGTGGAAGAGGGAGATCTGTTTATAAATGTGCTCCTGCGTAACAGACTTGCAAGAAATAAGGCGACTCCTATCCTACTATGCCGGACCATGCTACGTATTGTACACGTGTAGTATAACTGTACGTATGGAACATATATACCTCCATCTACTCCGTTAAAATACTGATCTTTTCTTTAAATGGTGCTAATTCCTACATCTTGTGGATATAAAAAATCGTATTCTAAATGAAACGAATGGTAAAGTATTTAATCAGTCAATGTGCTCATTTCAGATGGCCAGTACCTTCCGAGCAACGTATTTTTTTTAAATATTTTCATGCATGGTGGGTCCCATGCCTTGGACGGTTCGGATTTAGGTGAAGGAATTCCAAGTTACAAATACCCGTTATATGCCATACTCTCGCGGGGTATGGTATATTTTCACTATCTATCTGGAAAGAATTAGCACTGTACGCCCGTCCGTGCATTGCCTTCTGTTCGCCTTATAAAAGGTCCTGGTCCGTGGTTATATATATATATATATATATATATATATATATATATATATATATATATATAGAAAATTACCACGTAAATGCTACTCGAGCTCATGGGAACTTTTCGTGAGGTCGAGCTGTGTGGGTCCACCGTGGTGCGTGTTGAACATTTACCCCATCAGTAAGATGCACCATTCCATGGTGGGCTAGGGCTTAAAAAGGAAGTCAATCCGTGACTTGTGTAGGCTACACCACATGCAAAAGTTGAGAGGGTTATCCTCCATTAAAACATTTATAATCATTTTTTGAGCCACCGAGATGTGGTTCACAAATCCAGCCCATCTATTATGTGTATCCCACTTGGATGATGAGTAAGACTAAGTTTTAGGCTCATCAAAATTTCATGTAAACCCCACCAAGTGCTTTTAAATGTTTTAGGTATGTCTTCACATGATTTTAGATGGTATGGCTCACCTGAGTTCCATATACGGCTGATTTTTGGGATATCCTATAATTTAAAGGGGACTCATCAAATGCACGGTGTTGATGTTCAACATTCATCATGTTAGGGGCCCACCACAAACTCAACCTCATGGGAAGTTTCCCATGAGCTCCTTTCCCCATATATAATATATATATATATATATATATATATATATATATAATATAGTATATATATATATTATATATAATAAAACGGACGCCATCAGTCATTTGGTCCGGAAGCCTCTGCAATACCCGCGTAAAAAACCCCAAGTCCGTGCCCTCCCACCATATTGTATATTTTTTAATCTATTCCGTCCATCACGTTCTATCATCTAGGTTAGGAGGCCATGGAAAAAATCAGAGAGATCCACGATTAAGATGAGTTATACCATATGGAACAATGGAGATGGTATGCTAACCATAGGTGATGGTGTATATATTTCATCAAACCTGTTAATCAGGTGTATTCACCAGTAATAAGAGAACATATAAAATATGAGATCGATTAAAATCTCAGGAGGGCCACACCTTGTGAACTTATTGGTTGTGGGAGCAATTTTATATTGTTCCCATTGGTGTGGCGTTTATATGTTTTTAATACTCTTTATATCATTTATATGCGAAGTAAATATTTCTTCTCATCTGATGGACGGAGTGGATTGTACATATACTGCATGCCCACAGAGGATGAGTGTTTTATGTTCTGAAAAAAAACAGTGCTGTAGGCAATTCAGTCCGTCGTTTGGGCGTCTTTTGAATGATCTAGAAAGAGCCAGCACCACACCGACGGGAATACCTTAATAAGAGAAAATCCGTGCATTCATCAGGTGTGGCCCACAGTAAGTGCGCCGTTTGGAAGATGATTGCGTTGTGTGTCGACGTCACCGAGTTTTGTAGGCCCCACCATGATGCATGTTTTATATCCACACCGTCCATCCACTGGACAAGACAATTTTAAGGCGTGAGCCAGAAATGAGGCAGATCTCAAGGTTTTATTTATTTTATTTATTTATTTATTTATTTTTTAACTTGTTAGTACACCCACTGTGAGTTCACACTTCACTACTAGCCACCCACTAGGGAATGATACCAAGACCTCCGTGCTGAAACGAGGTATCTTTCACTCAGTCTACCACTTGAGCTATGGATCTGGGTGTGCATATCTCAAATTAAGTGCACTAAAGAAAGCAATGGGATTTAATGCCTATGGGGCCCAACTTTATGCATGTATTATATATGCACTCCGTCCATCAGTTTTCCCGACTCCATGATCTTAAAAATGAATTAGATCCAGATCTCAAGTGGACTACACCACAAGAAATAATGGTCATTGACAATTAAAAACTTCCCATGGGCTACGAAAGTTTTGGATCAAGCTGATATTTGTGTTTTTCCTTCATCCAGGTTTGTCTGACCTTGTCAACTGGTTGGATGGAAAATAAACTTTATGATGGACCATGAAATTTTTAATAGTGGATGTTCAACTATCATTGTGTTCCTTTGTTGTGGTCCATTTGAGAATTTTTTTTTTTTTTTTCTGCTTTAATATTTGGGATACGTAGAGGCCTCACTATCAGATACCGGCTAAAATTTAACTATTGACTTCACATAGACCCTGATGATATTGTTTACACGAGTAAAAATACACCAGACGGACAACTGTGGAGGCCAATTTTGATCAAAACCCTCCACCCAATGGCTGGGTTTGATCAAAACCCACTACTCAATAGCCGGTTGCAGTCTTTTGCTGTGCTAGACCAATCGCAGCCTCACCGCCTAACAGTTTTTGTTTGGTTTTTTTGAACCTCACTCCATGCCAAGTCAGCAACACTCGATTGAGACTTAGTAAAACCAAACCACCTGATGAGTGGTGGCCAGCTTGGGTAGGTTGGCATGGTACCACTTGTGAGTAGCTCTGATTACAGATGTTGAAGATGTTGGTATTGTCAGTCGGATATATTTAGCCATAATTAGTCTCTATAATTATGGCATAATTTTGGTAACATGTAAATATTCTGTAAAATATTCTATAATTAATAGGTTGATTATATTTTCCTAGTTTAGTTTGATTCCCTATAATTACTTCCCTGTAATTGCCTGGTAAATAGTCGACTACTTCATTATATATATGAGGAGGAACCCTTACATTGGGGTATCCAATACAATTGAGATGGTATCAGAGCCAAACACATCTAAATTGGGTTTGTGATTTTTTAGTGTTTCTTTTTGTTTGTGGGTGCTGAATTTTTGTGGGTGGGATATGTTGGTGGATAGATTTTTTTGGTGGGTAGCGTTTCGTTGGTGCTGCCAATTTTTTTTCGGTGCTGCAGATTTCTTTCAGTGCTGCAGATTTTCGATGGAGCTTTCTGGAGAGAACTGATCTGGAGGTTGGATTCATCCAGATTTTTGGTGCTCGTGTTGGGTACGATGGATTTTTGTCTTGCACGAAACCTTATTGTGTTGTGATTAGTGGTTGTCGGTAGGATCTGTGCATTCTAGTAATTTCAGGTATCTATATTAGCTTCATTATGTCTTCTAACGAATATTTCGGAGTTCGCTTTACTGGAAAAAATTATTGTGCTTGGGAATTTCAGTTTCAATTGTTTGTTATGGGGAAAGAATTGTGGGGTCATATTGATAGTAGTAATCCTATTCCTACGGAATCTAAGGAGTTGGGTAAGTGGAAGGTCACTGATGCACGTGTGATGTCCTGGATCTTAGGATCTGTTGTGGACAAAATGTGCGAAGTTCGGAGACTCGGACTTGGTGCCTCGGGTCACCGAAGGACACATTGAATCCGAGGGAAGATTACGAGCCGACGAAACCGAGGCAACAGTTAAGTCGGCTCGGACGACGAAACTGAGACAACAGTTAAGTCGGCTCGGACGACTTACCAACAACTGTGGGGTGCCTCGGCCGACCCACTTCGGATCAACCGAACGAAGGAAAGACAGCGCAAAACAAAATGCCATCCCGAATACCTCGGGATGAGATATTATCCAGGAGATCACGGGATCGGATAAGTATCAGAAACGGACAAGATCTAATCCCCGTGATATTGGGAGAAGATCTCGTATTCGACATCAAGAAGAGAATCCTCGTACGATAGAAGGTTCTCACATTTATAAATGGAGGGGCCCAATCACCTTAGGAGGTACGCAAAAACTCTCTCTCAGAACCCCTCAATACAATAAGACCCAGATTTCTAGCCTGACTTTGGCATCGGAGGGTCCCCTGCTCTAGCCAGGGTCTCCTTTGTTTGCTTTCTGTGCAGGTGTTCGAGGGTCGGAAGAGGGTGGACCAGATTTTTGCACCAACAGGATCTATTGATCCTCTTATTGTGCTTAATCTAAGACCTTATAAGACTGCGCGGACCGTGTGGGAGTATTTGCGGAAGGTTTATCATCAGGATAATACCGCATGCCGTTTTCAGTTAGAATATGAGATTGCTAGTTACACTCAAGGCAATCTCTCCATTCAGGAGTATTTTTCTGGTTTTCAGAATTTGTGGGGAGCATTTTCTGATATGGTTTATGTGAAGGTACCTGCTGCCTCTCTTTCTGCTGTTCAAGCTGTGCATGAGCAGAGTAAGAGAGATCAATTCCTGATGAAATTACGTCATGAATTTGAGGTTGCTCACTCAAATTTAATGAACCGGGATCCCTCTCTATCCTTGGATGTATGTTTTAGTGAATTACTTCGCGAGGAGCAGCGTCTTTTCACACAGGCTACGCTCCATCAAGATTCTAATCCGCATCAAGTCGCCTATGCAGCCCACGGGAAAGGAAAGGATATGCGTAAGGTTCAGTGTTTCGGTTGCAAGGAGTATAGTCATATTGCCGCCAACTGTACCAAGAAGTCTTGTAACTATTGTAAGAAATCGGGCCACTTTATTAAAGAATGTCCCACTTGACCTCAGAACCGTCAAGCTAACTCTCATCAGGCTGTAGTGAATACTTCTTCTGTTCCCGGAATGTCATCAGCTTCCTCTTCTGTGACCAGACCATCTGTTCTTACTCCTGAAATGGTTCAACAGATGATTATGTCAGCCTTTTCCGCCTTAGGGCTCCGAGGTACTGACATTACTGTTGGACGTAGCCAGTGGGGCCCACTGGTGAGCAATCACTAGTGGGTGGGTCCTACGAGTTTTGGCTTCTTCCGGCCTTTTTCCTCTTCTGTTATATTTCAAATTTAACTTTGAATTTGATTTATGATAAGAGATAGGGATAAGACCGGATGATGTGGCCTTATCCCAATCCCACCCAAACTCTCCTTCCTCTGTTATAAAAAGGAGTGCGCTTCTCTCATGGAACGCATCGAATCATACGAAACACCGAGAGTATACAGAGAGAAATAGAGTGCGCTATAGTTTGTCCATCTTGGCATGTCCTTAGGACGATATGATCCATAGATCGCAATCCGGGGCCACTATATACCGTAGGATCAGAGGTGTGAATAGTTTCATCTGCTCCAGTAGTAGATAGACGGGCCGTTGGAACACCGTCCTTCTGCTTTGTGAGGGTCCCAATCATCGTGTAGACCGTCAGATCTTGAGGGCTCACCTTCCGCATTTTCCTACAATTACTTCATCTAAATCTTGGCTAGTTGATTCTGGTGCATCCAATCATATGACCAGATCGTCTGATACTCTGTGCAATGTTCGTCCATATCATGGTTCATCACAGATTCAGATAGCTAATGGGAGTCATTTAGCTATTAATGAAGTAGGAGATATTAACTCTTCTTTTAGAGATGTTTATGTATCTCCTAACCTGTCTACTAGTCTGATTTCTGTTGGCCAGTTAGTTGATAATAACTGTGATGTACATTTCTATCGTGATGGTTGTCTTGTGCAGGATCAGGGGTCGGGGAAGATACTCGCGAAGGGACCTAAAGTTGGCAGACTCTTTCCACTGCATATTTCAATTCCTAGTAGTTTATCTTTGGCTTGTATGACAGTTAACAATCGGAGTGAAGTATGGCACAAACGTTTGGGTCATCCAAACTCCGTTGTTCTGTCTCATTTGTTAAATTCTGGTTTGTTGGGCAATAAAGAACAAGTTTATAAAAATCTGTTATTTGACTGTTCTGCATGCAAACTTGGTAAAAGTAAACTCTTTCGTTTCCTTCTCATGGTAGTCGTGCTGCAAAATGCTTTGATATTGTGCATAGTGATGTATGGGGTATTTCCCCTGTCATTTCTCATGCTCGGTATAAATATTTTGTCACATTCATTGATGATTTCAGTCGGTACACTTGGGTCTATTTTCTTAGATCCAAATCTAAGGTATTGTCTGTCTTTCAAACCTTTGTCACATACATTGAGAATCAATTTTCTACCTGTATTAAGATTTTGAGGTCTGATTCTGGTGGGGAATACATGTCCCACAATTTTCATGAATTTTTACAATGCAAAGGAATTGTCTCTCAACGGTCTTGTCCCTATACTCCTCAGCAAAATGGTGTGGCCGAAGGAAAGAATCGACATCTCTTGGATGTGGTTCGTGTCTTATTGCTTGAGTCCTATGTTCCTTTTAAATTTTGGGTTGAGGCATTATCTACTGCAATTTACTTAATTAATAGACTGCCCTCTCGAGTGTTGAATCTTGATTCTCCTTATTATCGTTTGTATCATCAGCATCCTAGCTATCTTACTCTGCATACTTTTGGATGTGTCTGCTTTGTTCATTTACCACCTCATGAACGTCACAAACTTTCTGCCTAGTCTATTAAATGTGCTTTTATGGGTTATAGTCTTTCTCACAAAGGTTATGTTTGTTATGATCCTTCTTCTAACAAATTTCGTATATCTTGTAATGTTGTTTTCTTTGAAAATCAATGTCTCTTTTCTACCCATATCGAGTCATTACTTGAGATTAGTATTTTACCTTGTTTCGATAAATTGACTCCTCTCCCTACACAGTTCAAACCTGGACTCGTGTATACTCGACATCTACTGACTTTGCCTCCTTCCGAGACTGACCCTTTATCTGAGACTGTTCCGGTGACTTCTCCTGAGGATAACCCGCCATCTGAGATCGTTCTACTCTGTGATGCTGAGCCTGACATGCCTCCTGCGCCGGGTCCTCGGCGATCTACCCGAGTATCCCGTCCTCCTGATTGGTATGGCTTTAATGTTACTTTGACTTCTATTCCCATTCCTACATGTTTTTCTGAGGCTGTTAAAAGTAAATGTTGGCGGAAAGCGATGGATGAGAAGCTTTGGGCTCTCCAGAATAATCTTACCTGGGACGTGGTTCCTTGTCCCTCTAATGTTACAGCCATTGGTTGTAAATGGGTTTACTCAATTAAACTCCGCTCTGATGGGACTCTGGACCGGTATAAGGAACAATTAGTTGCTCTTGGGAACCAGTAAGAATATGGGGTGGACTATGAAGAGACATTTGCTCCGATCGCGAAGATGACTACAATGCGTACGGTTATCTCTATTGCCGCCTCCCAAGGTTGGTCTCTTCACCAAATGGACGTAAAAAATGCTTTTCTTCATGGTGATCTCAAAGAGGATATTTACATGACTCCTCCGGGTCTGTTTACCTCTCCGTCTTCTACTGTGTGTAAGTTGAAGCGGTCTCTCTATGGCTTAAAACAGGCTCCTCGGGCATCGTTTGAAAAGTTCAGGTCCACTCTGCTTCGCTTCTCCTTTGTCCAAAGCCAATATGACTCCTCTTTGTTCCTTTGCAAAACCCCGATTGGCCTTATTCTTTTACTTGTGTATGTGTATGATATTGTCATTACTAGGACTGACTCTCTTCTAATTACTCGCCTCCAGCAGCATCTTCAGACTTCTTTTCACATGAAGGATCTTGGTCCTCTTACGTATTTTTTGGGTTTAGAGGTGCACATAGATTCTTCGGGTATATTCTTGAATCAACACAAATATACCCAGGATTTGATTAGTTTGGCTGGTCTTCAGAATTCTCCCTCGGTAGATACTCCTATGGAGGTCAATGTGAAATATCGTCATGCGGAGGGTGATCTTCTTTCTAATCACACTGTGTTTCACCAATTGGTAGGCAGCCTGAATTATTTGACTATTACTCGACCTGATATTTCCTTCGCTGTCCAGCAAGTTAGTCAGTTTATAAAAACTCCACGCTATCTCCATTTAGCTGCCGTGCGTCGTATCATTCGATATCTTCGAGGTTCACCTGATCGTGGGTTGTTCTTTCCCACTGGCTCGCCTCTTTGTCTTGTTGCTTATAATGATGCAGATTGGGCCGGATGTCCTGACACTCGGCGGTCTGTTACGGGTTGGTGCATGTTTCTCGGTGATTCTTTGATCTCTTGGAAAAGTAAGAAACAAGCTCGTGTTTCTAAATCTTCGACTGAATCTGAGTATCGTGCAATGTTTGCTGCTTGTTCTGAGATTGTTTGGCTTTGTGGGCTTTTGGCTGAGCTTGGTTTTTCTCAAATTGATCCTACTCCTCTTCATGCTGATAACACTAGTGCCATTCAGATTGCTGCTAATCCCGTTTATCATGAGCGTACGAAGCATATTGAGGTGGACTGTCATTCTATTAGGGAGGCATTGGACACGTGTTATTTCTCTTCCGCATGTTTCTTCTGATCTTTAGATAGTTGACGTGTTTACAAAGGCCATGACCCGCCAGCATCATCAGTTTCTTGTAGGCAAATTGATGCTTCTGAATCGCCCAACATCAATTTGAGGGGGGATGTCAGTCGGATACATTTAGCCATAATTAGTCTCTATAATTCTGGCATGATTTTGGTAATATGTAACTATTCTGTAAAATATTCTATAATTAATAGGTTGATTATATTTTCCTAGTTTAGTTTGATTCCCTGTAATTACTTCCCTGTAATTGCCTTGTAAAGAGCTGACTACTTCATTATATATATGAGGAGGAACCCTTACATTGGGGTATCCAATACAAGAGGTATATTTCAATTGGTGAGACCTGCCATGAACATGCCCAGATTGGATCTCACACATACACTTCATCTCTCTGATTAGTGGGACCTGCCATGAATATCCAGCAGGCAAAAATCAAGCTGGACAGTCATCAAGTGGGCCATGAATGTACATAGGCCACAGGTATTTCTCTTCTATTTATTTTTATCATACACATATATGATATAACACTATCTGATTTGTGGACCTTCCTGATTTTGGACTGCGCAAGTTCATGATGGGCCCCACCTGATGAAAATACGACTTGCCAATATGACAAGATCCAAGCTTTCCATCAGGTGGGCCACATTGCATAAATCTTCTGGTGTGGCCCAAAGTGCACAAAACCAAAGGATGGCTAGAAAAAAGTGTTTTAATTGTCTGTTGGTTTTGTACATTGCAGCCCAGCTGAGTAGTGAAATGGTCTGATATTCGAGCCAGGAAATCTGATCAGTGTGGCCCACCTGGAGGAGAGCTCGGACTTCGTGAGTGTTGTCACATTGGCGTGTACACTAGCATGTAGATGGTGTAGATGGGCAGGCTCTGCATCCATGTTGATGTAGAGCGGATCGCAGACACTTTCATGACAAAGATGGACCAGAGAAGGCCTGATCGGAGGCAGAAATGATCCGGACTGTCAGAACCTTAAAACAGTCGTATCTTGCAAATTGGAATGAGTTTTTCGACATATCATATATGATTTTGGAATAGGAGAAGCTGATTTAGCCAACCAACCCCGCTATGCTGGGTTTCCCATGCTCAATTTGTAAGATTCCATCAGATCGATGGTTGAAAGTACAATTTATTTTCATTTTTACTATAAATAGTAAGTTTTAGTTCAAGGATAACTTTTGATCCTTTTGAGTTGTGGAAGTCATACCCAACATGAAAGGGCTTAGAAAAATTAGAAGAATAACGAGGTTGAGCTGAATTGGACACTCACTATTTTTGGCCCAAAACCATGAAGTCTAGTAAGAATGGATGCCGTTTATAGTAAGTCACGTTTTTAGGGTGTTTGAGTCTAAAACTTCGTCCCATGTCAGAGCTCATTATTTAAAAGATTGTAATTTCATTTTTATCATCAATCAATTTATTTCGAATTTATTAGAAATTATTTTTACTTTTATCCCTCGTGGATTCGAGGAAGCTGTGTGAGGAGTCCAGAGAACTCATTGGATTCGTAGTAGATATCTCCTGGGGAAGACAGTGATCGACCTCATCACATCCCTCCCTGCGTCACATGTGGGCTTATCAAACCTTGTACAGGTATTGTTGTTTCTTACCGGGACTTTAGAACCTTTGATGGTTCAAAAATGCCGAATCTCATCTCAATAATCATTTATCAATCTCGTCTCAATCATCATCTGTCAGTACTCTGTGGAGTAAGTTGGTTGGCTTGGACAAGACATTTAGTTCAGGCCTCTATTCCCAGATCAAGGAAGGAGTACGTCAGATGGAATAATTTCTTAGATGTATTACCGTATTCCCTTGAACTCTATTAATGGAGATTAGTTTTGGGCTACAATCCATCTCTAGCCAGGTCTATTTCAAGTCTTCTTCAATCACCAAAGATAGGGTATGGTTGGTGAAATGAGGTTTGCAAAGCCGACTTGGAATGACTGGACAAGGCTCCAATGATGACGATCCATTTGTATTTGGGTCAATGATTTGATATTTAAGGTTGGGTATGTATATTGCCATGTGTGTTGTATCTCTATGCATGTGTCCGGTGCATTACAGTGCCACACTATCAACGATTTCTCTTACAAGCTACAATGATCCAACTATAACTGGCTTTCCCTTGATTTGCTGTGAAGAATGTTTACTGGAAAGATGATAAGAGGTCAGCTTTAAGATGCCATATCCACTGGGAGGCTCGAATTCAGAACTCTATCCTTAGCTTTACTTGCCTGAAAAGAGAAGAAATGGCGTTTAAGTTATGAAAATTGCATGTACACTAGGAAGAAGTTGAATTGAAATGAATAGTTAGTATTAAATGACATCTTTCTATTTCCATTTTTCACAAATAAAAAAGTACTAGTGGATAAGTAAGATAGTAAGCGGAAGCTGATGGTAGAGAGAACGCCTCAATGCAAGGAGGCTTGAAAGTGAAGTAAAGGTGAAGGGCTCATTTCTAATCAAAAAGGTAGAATTCCAGCAAATGCCGACATTGTATAGATCCTATTTCAATGAGAACTCAATTAATCAACCAACCTAAAACATCTTGTTTTTTTTTTTGCTAAGTTGTGAGATACTCCATGTACTTCTTGATGGAAAACAGATAGCAGACTAAGTACTAATAGTGAAATGGGACAAGACTAGTATTTCTTTATTTGGTCAAGCTTGAAAAGCTTTAGTTCTTGAAGCAGCTTTAACGCTGTAGGAATACTAAATGCAAATTGAAATGAACTTCTACCATGAAAAGTTGAGTTCTGTATTTGAGCTAAAAAGAAATGCCTGATTTAAGGTCTGAGAACATTAGGGCCTACTTTGGTGACACCCAAAACCATTTTCTCCCCTCACTTTTGCCCCACAGGTGCTACTGTAGTTAACTGCGCCTGTTGGGAACTCAGATTTCTCTTAAAATTAAGGCCCATGTGATGATTTTTTATTTGAAGGATGGCCCACATGATGAATGGACATGCTTAATTTTAGGGCCTGGGTAATTTCATGACATGCTGACCCCAATCAGTTGGGAAAAAGGCTTAGATAATGATGATGGTAATTTCAAAGCATGGCGTATCTAAGGGATGGCCCTAATCCTGCATTAGTGCATGTGCAGACTGGCAGTCAGATCCCGCTGGCCAAAATCATAGGAAAAATTGTGAGATTGTGAGATTGTTTATTGCCAAAATATTGCCTTCCATTGATCCTTTGAAATTTCATGTTTTATATGATTTAGTTTATTGTGAGGTTCTGATTTAGATTGAAATATGATTTTTGTTGTTTATTTGATTTCTTACATTTGTGGGAGGTTAGTATATCTTATACTTTGAATTGCTCTTCAATCCGTCTATAATTTCCTTACATCATATCTAGCCTAGATCAGGCGTCCTACATCAGGGTCCTTGACACCCATGTATCTGATTCCTTCACCAGTCTACCACAACATTCTGTAGCTAAGCTTATATTCTTTTAGTTAGCTTTTGGAATGGGGCTGATCTTTAATAGCTACTGGAATTTGTTTGGGAAGTGTTGAAACACCATACCACATTGACCAGAACGGAGAAAGTTCATCAAACCAGCCCAAGAGCTCAATGTGGCAAATAGATTAATTGAGGACAACAACCATTCTTCTCAATGCAAGTATGGCAACTTCCAAAGTCACCCTAATTTATGAAGAATAATCCAGAATCATGTGCTCGTATCATATCCTCAAAAACAAACTAATTTGAAGCTGTCCAGCTCAAGTAGAAAGGAAGTTGCTTACCTCTTTCTCCCAATTAGTGCAGAGAGTTATGGTTCCAAGCGACAACACTTGTACAAAAAGCCCGCATACAATCCCCATCATAAGACCCTGCTTGGAACATTTTGAGCATTAAGGATAAACACAATCTCTCACCAACAATACAAATCAAGAACATGACCAACCAACCTTTCCTCCAATATGTAAGATGAAGGCCAAGAGAATAGCAGAAGGGATTCCCACAATGTAATAAGCACCTAGATTAACAAAAGCACCAAGCTTCTGCCATCCACATCCTCGACAAGCACCTAAATTTTTAATTTTGGCAAATTGTATGTTATTGATCCGTGATTCAGTTCAACTTGATTCAAAGCTAGGAAGAGCTTATGCTATAAGATGGAGAATGTAATTCAAAGCTAATTTCACAAATAGATACCAATTTCTTACTGCTGAAACAAAATTCACAAATATATCCCAATCCAAACTGTTCAAACAGTGGACCTACTGTGGTTGGGTCACTATAAAAAATCATTTAACTGTCTAATTGGTGACCAAAAAACTGGATGGTGAACTTAATTTCAACAAACAAAGATCCATTAATAGAAGGTTTTGATTGCCATTTTGGAGACATGACCCATATACAGTCTTGTGAATGATTTGAATGGTTTGGATTGTGTTATTTGTATCCTATGTATACAGTGTCAGCATGAATGGGTACGAATGGTCTTGATAATAGCTGGTTGAGAAGTAGTTCATACCGGAAAGCACGGTCTGCATTCCATCCAAGAAGTTAGAGGTTGCAAGCACGGGCATCATGATTGCCATGTACTTCACGACTTCTTGTTCATTGCTATATGCGTAGCCCCAAATGCCACGCACCAAAATCATGATTAATCCTACTACCACACCCACGGTAACAGCCATGACTACCACAACAACTACTGCTAAGCGTGCAGCTTGCGGACGCCCAGCGCCCAATTCATTAGACACTCTTGTGCTGAGAAGGGAAACATGACAATATAAAATACAATAAAATCTAGAGAAAAAACAGTGGAAAGCATCACTACATCTAACTCGACTGACCTGACTGCACCACTAAGGCCAAATGGGATCATAAAGAGCATTGAACATGTGTTAAGGCTGTGGAATGGATGAGAGCTAATCATTAGTAATGGCTTTCCAGATATCAAAACCATGTAGAAAATATGCCTAGTAGACTTGATAGTTGTTGAATAACATCATATGGTATTGCTGCTTGATTTAAATTCTCTCTGTTGTTGTTATCCTTAGATTCTTGTAGCTTGCAGTTAGCTTTTCTTTAAATTTTAAAAAGAGTTTGAGGCTTGTACAAATTCTAAGGAAAGTGCAGAGATGGAAATAATCCGTACCTGATAGATAGCACTGATGTTTCTAGCTTTGGATTAGGAAGAAGACCGGACATGAGAACCAACATCTCAAATGACCAGAATTGCAAGCTGTCTCAATTCCAAAAGATAAATTATTAAGGGTTCTTTTGAATGTTAACCCAGAATCAGGTCACAAGTGGAATGGAAACTTCAAGTGAACGGGTGGTTATGAGTTCTGCTTTGTGTTTGTGGCAGCATTGATTTTTGGAATTAGAAGTAATTTGGCTCTCCCGTTCCCAACCCAAATAAATCTATGTAATTCTCTGGTTATCAGTTTGGAGTAGAATAGGCCGAGTTATGAGATCCTACATAATGCAGTTCCCAAAATCCACACCACCCATAACCATCCATTCCATTCCAAAATTGGAGTATTTCACAGATTAGGTTAATAATGAAATACGAATAGGCTTCTCAACAAGAGATATTGTAAGTGTTAAGCTTTCTTAAGATAGGCTGTAGGAAAGCGAAACACCAATCGTTATATTTCAATAACAATTACTTAGGAGAAGTGTTACTTACCAAACCATAATTGCTGAAGGAATAGCAAGTCTTATAAAGTTGAGGATATCATGCAAGGCCTCCTTTGATAAACCAGTCCAAGTCTTCTTGCAGGCAGGAGAGTACTTAACATAAAGAGCCAACAGAATCACATTGATCCAATAAGAGATGGAATTTGCCAAGGCAGCACCTTTGCTACCAAGGCCAGATTTGAACACCAGAATCCAACACACACAGAGATGGAATAAGGCAGTAATTGCAGTGGTTATCATCATGGGAAAGACAATGTTCTGGGTTTGTAGGAATTTGATGTAGCACTGAAGGAGGCCGTAGGCAAAAATGCACGGTGTCATCCAACAGGCATATTCTCCGGCTACCATCGATATCTCTCGATCTTGTCCAACGGCCAAGAGAATTTGACCTGTATTAACCCAGATGAAAGCAAGGGGGATGCATACAAGTAGAAGGACAAACATAGCCCTTTGCATATGTATACCAAGCATATGATATTGTTTCGCTCCATAAGCCTGGCCACACAACGTATCCAAGGCGCTTGACATTCCCAGCTAGCGAAACAAAAAAGCAGAATAGATTAATGATTTCATAGGTGTTTATGGATTCTGGATCTTGATAAATATAGAATCCTCAAAAACTGAATATTAGGAGAGAATTAAAAAGAGCTAGGGTATTTCAATGGTCATCTAGCATTTAAATATTTCATCTTCAAAGAAATCGAATGAAGTTTAATGGAGCCAAAAGTGGAATGACTGAAAAATGTAAATAGGCCTTTTCAAGACCAAAAATTTGTGGTTATGGAAGGTGTGAGTGTCAAGAATGCAAACGCCATGATTTATTGTTAGGTTGTTATGTTTATATGTTGCCTCATGTCTTTACATTATTTTCATTAGCGTGTTATGTTCATATGTCGTCTCATGCCTTTATGTTATTGTATATTGGGCTTAGTCCCACATCGGCCCCCACCACCGCTCTGATGTTTTCATATACTAATACCAGTTTTATTCAAGATGTAGTATCATGCACACCTAGTAACTGTAATCTGAGTGCCCCAGATCTTTGTTAATATAAAGCATGTATTGATTTTGCTCTCTGATTTTTTATATGTAGGCTATCCAAAAGGAATGAGTAGGCCAGATTCTCACATTATTCTTGATCATTTGGAAATTGTGGATCAAAGAGGTGGGATGGTGCAATGGGAACTTCGCTTCCTTGTTAGTGCTCGAACTGGTAGAAGATGTGTCCTGTGTTCTACCATTTAACACTGATGGTAGTAAGATGAATCCTTGTCAGCAATTTCAGTGGGTGCAGCTTACCGAACTATGTTGCTAACCTCAGTTGTAACAATAGCAGTAGTAGAATCTACAAAACATGGGATGCAATTCTTTCGCATTAGCTTTGTTAGTAGAGATAGTTGTCATTAAGGCAGTTCCCTCAGTGTAAGGAAATGGGCGATGGGATAAAGCTGATTTGGTTAATTGCAGTGAAAGGTAGCACATTTCTAGTAAAATGTTTTGTAAGCTCACCTTTCGGGATTCCTTCTATACGGTGCGTAAGGGGGACTATTCTGCTATTGATTTGCTTAGTGATGGTGTTTCTTTGCTGGCTCCAATAAGCCATGTTCTCTCATTTTCACTTTCTTGCAGTTCATCAGTAAATCCTCTTTTAAAAGATTAAATGCTTTGGGTGAAATAGGACAGTAGTGCTATGTTTTGATGCACTAATGATGTGAAAATATAGTTTATGGAGATGAATAGAAAATACTAACGATGTTGTATATTATGATATATTCTGTTGTAGGTTACCATATCTTTTCCAATAAATTCTTCCTCAGCAAAAAGTTTCTATGAAGAATCTGAAATTTCTGAAGAAAGAAGAGGACAGAGAATACAAGATTTTGATTCAAGTATCCATTAAAAACTGAACTTGAAAAATGACAATTGAATAGATAAAGAGCTCTGACATGATAACATCTATGCAGCCTTGTACTTCCATCAGAATTTCAAAGAGGATTCAAATACAAGAACATCACTATAACTCAATAATTTCTTTATCAGCAAGAGAAACACCTCAAGAAACCCGACAAAACAATAATTCAAACTGGCCAGCCTTTCCAAGACATCGATGAGTAAATATCTAAAAACCCAATAAGAAGCAATAAACCCAAATGTAAAATATAATGACATCTTTTATTCAAGTGTCTTACTCAGCATGAGTTACACTATATTCAATCGAGATTACTAATGGAAGAACGGTCCAATCCTTGGCTCGAGGCGTTTGCTTAATAAATACTCTCGGTTTCCGGATGGTTCAGTAATTCAGACCATTGGTCTGTTGCATTCTAGAATGGATGGACCATGCCCCCAGAAATCTCCTAGATTGGAAGATCCACACAACCAAGCTTTAGGCTTTTTTTTTTTTTTCCAGTCCAATATGGACCACTTGCAAGGTTTGAAAAATGGTGTTATGACACTGTAATAGCCAACTTGCATTGTGGTTGGAAAATGGAAAATGTCTGGCCCATGGGAAATAATGGCTGTTTTTCCTTTTTACCAAAATCAATGTAAAGATGTTATGGTTATGAAAACCGCTTCCGTGCGTAATGCCCATTATTCTGTTATATACTCTGTCATCGAGAAATTATTCAACAATCAATTTTCACCACATAACACAATTGAGAGTGATCATTTGGGTTACCATGCCGCACGATGACAGTTGGTTTGAAGAGTGCACAGATTGGATCACTGAAGTCATCGAGCGATGTGGATTTTGAACCATTTACCATCCATGCCCACTTGATAGACAGTGCTCATTCATATGTGAACCTGCCACAGGTACCGAGTAGAACCGGCTCTACTATATAATTAGCCTCAAGAAAAGCTACCAACAAGGATTTTTCTCTTTCTTCTTCTTCCATCTTCTTCTCTCTTTTCTTAGATGGGCAGTTCTCAAAAATCTTTAGGAGTTATTTAATACTCTAGCTGCACTTAGAATGGTACATGTTGTGTATATAAACCCAAATTAAACCAACCAGATTGTATAAACCACTGTTATGAAGTCAAAGAAATAAAAATCAGGTTGTTTGAACCATCCTAGCCTCTGATTCATGAACACCTTTATTATTATTATTATTATTATTATTATTATTATTATTATTATTTTTTAATATTGAAATTAGAGCATTGGATATTTTTTTATTTGTGACTGCCCAATAAGAATCTAATATTTTAATCATGCCAAAGTATCAAAAGCATTTCTCAAAGATGTTTGCTCAAAAACATCCTGACACATTGCTATATTACAGGTCGCGACTACTTCAATAGGACGGGTCCTTACTCTTGCCCGGGTTGTTGAAATACCACCACAACGTGAGTGTGTGGGATGTGTGTGAGTGTTTTAAAAAAATCAAAAAAATCAAAAAATCAATAAGGCACAGATTAGGTGTTACCCTTGCCATGGGCCCCACCTTAATGATTTTTTGTATATTCATGCCATCCATCCATTTTTTTCAGCACATTTTATGACATGGTACGAAAAATTAAGCAGATCCAAATCTCAGGTGGACCATACTACAGGAAAAAATGGTGATTGAAAGCCCGCCATTAAAAACTTCTAGGGCCCATAGTAATGCCCACCGTAATGTTTCTTTTCCATCCAACCCGTTAATAAGGTCAACCAGACCTGGTAAAAGGAAACATTTATAAATAAGCTTGATCCAAAACTTTTTTGGTCCACAAAAAGCTTTCAATGGTCATTCACCACTGTTTCCAATGGTGTGGTCCACTTAAGATTTGGATCTGTTTAATTTTTGGGATAACATCCTAAAACGATCTGATAAAATAGATGGACGGCATCGATATACAAAAACTTCATCAAGGTAGGCCGTATACGGTAAGAGTAACACCCGCTAAGGTGTTACCCGGGTAACACTGAATCCACTCCCGTTTCAATATTTATGGATAATGGATGTATTCAACCAAACCTCCTCAAATCTTCTATGTTTGTATCTGCCCACACATATAAAGGAGAGAAAGAAAAAAACCCACGAAGGAAATGAAATGTAAACATAGACATGGTACGTCTACATACGTATAAATACCATGTAATTCATGCATACATGCATGTATAGATGTATGTCAGCAACCAACATACCATGAAGCTGAAACCAGTTACCCCAGCAAATGAAGTAGCCATGGAAGCACCAGAGAGAGCAAGCTCCCCAAGGTGGCCCACCAACATTACAGAGATCAATTGCAAACACATCTGCAAGAGATTGACTGCTACAAGTGGACCAGCTAACCATAACTGCTTCTTTATCTCTTCAACTATCTCTCTTTTCCTACGCAATTTTCCTAAGCTTTCTCCATCGTTGGATTCCAACCTCTTATCATAGATTGAAATTAGAGGAGATTGGAGAGATGGGTTTCTTTCATCTCCTTCCATTTCTCTTGTTTTTCTCTGTTTTTCTTCTTCCACAAGGCAGTGGAAGGAGAAATAATGATAGAGATCCAGACAATATATGAACATGTGGTCCTGCAAAAGGAGAGTTATTGATACTCTTGCAGTGTATGACGCGCGATACACAAGCACTTAGAGTTGGCATCGGTCCGGATCGGAGCGGATTGGGTTCAACCCGATCAGATCCGAAATGGCAATGGGTGGACCCGAACTCGATTAGATCCGGAATCAAATCCGGGTCACCTGAACCGAACAGATCTGATACATGATTCATCTCACCCGAACCGAGTCCGCCTCGGTCAAAGGAACCGAGTTGGGTACGATTCGGATATGTGTGAAATGTGGTCCACTTCAACGTTTAATATATGCTAATTTTTTTATCAAGGCCTAAATTGATATGTTAAAATGGATGAACGGCTTAGATAAAACATATACATCAAGGTGGGCCCCACGTGACTCTGAAAAGACTATCCGTTACTGTATTTATATTTTTACCGAGCATATATATCGTGCACTGCACGAAAGCAGACTTTTTTTTTATATATATACCGTAGGTGGGGACTTGCTGTAACAACCTTAGCAAGTTATTTGGATCTTATCATGAGGTATGTGTTATATTTAAACTGTCCATCCATTTGGCGAGCTCGTCATAAGGCTTACGATGAAAATTAAGACAGATCTAACTTTCAAGTGGACCACATGAAATATTTAATGGTGAAAATCATTCACTGCTGCTACTTGTGGTGTGGTCCAGATGATCTTTGGATATTAATAAATTTTTAGATAATATTCTACGTTGATCTCTAAAAATATATGAACGGTTTAGATATAATAAATATATCACTCTGGGGCCATGTAACTTTGATATCTTTGGACCGTTCGTACAACTTGGAGCTCCAACGCTCATGTTTTTACTTAAAAGTTAAAACCGCTTTCCAGCCCATTATTTTGCTCAAAACTGTGTAGAGCTTGAATTCGAAACGGAGTTGAGTAACTCAGTAGGCTCAGCGTACTGAGTAAACTCTTCAAGGTTAACCATGATTTATATATTTAATCCACTCCGTCCATCCATTTTACCTGATAATTTTAGTGCTAGGGACAAAATATGAATTATATCCGAAGCTTGAATTAACCACACTACAGGAAACAGTGTGAACTGAGCATCCACCGTTGAAAATATTCTTGTGGGCCACAGAAGTTTTTTATCAAGCTTATATTTGTGTTTTCCTTTCATCCATGTCCGTAAGATCGTATGAACAGGTTGGATGGCAAGTAAACATTACTGTGGGGCACATAAAGGTTTCAACAGTGAAAAATTATTACTACCACTGTTTCATGTGGTATGATACGTATTGCTGCCAAGTTGACGTGCATGGCACGTAACTCATAGTGATAGGCGAGTAAACTCTGTTGGGGCCCACCGTGAATGCATGTGGTATATCCACGCTGTCCATTCGTTTTTTTAGGTTATTTTAGTCGTTGAACCTAAAATTGATGCATATCCAAAGCACAAGTGGACCACACCATAGAAAAAAGTAAAAGTATTGGTTTTTTACTCCGGATCGGGCTGGATCTGATCGGTCCGGATCCATTCGGATCGGGTTTTCGGATCGAATCTGTTCGGATTGACCACTACCCGATCTGGATCCGGAAAATAGTCGGATCTGAATGACCCTACTCGATCAGCACCGATCCAAGCCGTCGGATCGGGTCAGATCGGGTCGGATTCACCGGATCGGTCCAAATATGCCCAGCTCTAGTTGTATACGTGGCGCAACATAAATGGATACTAAACCAATTAAATTGTACCAGCCAGTCTAAATCAGTCCCAAATTAAATTGGTTGAGAAACCCTGACCTTTGATTCGAGGACACGTGGTTGAAATAGAACCAACGGATTTTATTCATTATTTTTTCATTTTCAACCGTCCAATAAATGTCCAATAAACCGATCGTCAGATAATCCAATAAGCTTAATTTTTGCTTCGCTGAAAACTATAATTTAAATATTCTTATATTCCACTCATGTGCAATTTCAAGAAATTCTGAGTGCCTGCGTATTATAAATCATGCTCTGCCAGAGTATCAAATCTTTTGTCCTTATATACAAAGCTCGGGCGCCTAAGGACGCGGATTACGTACTGAGTAAACTGTGGGGCCCACCGTGATGTATTTATGTTCTCCAGGACCAGCGTATCATAAGTCACGTTCTGCCAGAGTATCAAAGCTTTTGTCCTTATGTAAGGTGCGCACATAGTAACTCCATATCCTGTAATCATACTGATTAAACTCTGTGGGACCCACCGTGATGTATGTATCTTATCCACTCTATCCATGCGTTTTACCATGGCATGAGCTCAAAGTTGAAGTATATCCAAAGCTCAAGTGGACCACACCATAACTGCTTCTTTATCTCCAACTATCTCTCTTTTCCTACGCAATTTTCCTAAGCTTTCTCCATCGTTGGATTCCAACCTCTTATCATAGATTGAAATTAGAGGAGATTGGAGAGATGGGTTCTTCATCTCCTTCCATTTCTCTTGTTTTTCTCGTTTTTCTTCCACAGGCAGTGGAAGGAGAAATAATGACAGAGATACAGACAATATATGAACATGTGTTCGTGCAAAAGGAGAGTTATTGATACTCTTGCAGTGTATGACGCTCGATACACAAGCACTTAGAGTTGTAATTGTATACGTGGCGCAACATAAATGGATACTAACCAATTAAATTGTACCAGCCAGTCTAAATCAGTCCAAAATTAGATTGGTTGAGAAACCCTGACCTTTGATTCGAGGACACGTGGTTGAAATAGAACCAACGGATTTTATTCATTATTTTTTCATTTTCAACCGTTAGTCACCTACTGAAAGTGGATATGACACATACATCATGGTGGCCCCACAGAGTTTACTGAATACGCAATCCGGCTGTGTAGATATTGTAAAGTAGGACGTAGAAGTGGCCATGGTTGATTGATCCAAAATGTTGAAATTTTGGGGCTTAGCAAAGACGGTCCATGTTCCAAAAAAAGTCTCAGTCATGAAATCCTAGCCGTAGAATATTTTGCATTTTTATTGAATGGAAACCATTGCTGTACTTTAAATCTAACAAATTCTTTGTTAGTCACCTACTGAAAGGTTCAGCATATTTACAACTGGAATTTTTTATAGATGGACAATCTGAAGTGGGGCCCATGATATCAACGGTTGTGATCAATGAATAAAGGAGCCTTCTTGTAGAAACTTGAACCTGAATTGTAATGTGCATTTTCTCCACTAGAACATTGTATAATACCTCAGGGAAGATTCAGTACACATTGATGCCGTGCCGCGTTGTTACCGGCTTTAGACACGGATTAGGTGGTGTTGCGGTGATGTGTTGGGCGTTGTGGGGTCACCTTATGTATTTATTATATATCTACGCCGTCCATCGTTTTATCAGCTCACTTCTAGAGTTTGAACCCAAAAACGAAGCAGATCCAATGCTCGAGTGGACCACACCACAGGAAACAGTGGAGATCATGACAACCACCGTTGAAACCTTCCTAAGGCCCACCTTAATATTCATTCTCCATCCAACCTTTTGATAAGGTCACAAAGACCGAGGAAGGAAAAAAGCAAATATCAACTTCATCCAAAACTTTTGTAGTCCAAAATGTTCTTAACGGTGGGCGTTCAATTACCACTGTTCCCATGGTGTGTGGTCCGCTTGAGCTGAAATCAGCTGCAAAAACAAATGAACGGCATGGATATAAAAGACATACATCAATACAACAAATGAACGGCATGGATATATCCACGTTTTCTGTTCGTTTGTCAATATCATTTGAGGAAAAATAAAACAGATTCAATTCTTATATGCCACAAAAGTTTTGAAGCAAGTTAATATTAGTTTTTTTTTTTCCTTTATCAAGGTTTGTGTGACATTATCAACGGGTTGGATTAAAAATAAACATTACTGAAATATTAATTTGGGCTTTAGAAAGTTTTTAATGGCAGTGCGTTGAATCACACTGTTTCCTATGGTAAGGTCCACCTTAGATTTGGATGTTCTTCTTTTTTTAGCTCATATCTTAAAATGATATGATAAAACATATGTACAGGCTAGATATAAAATATATAGATTAAGGTGGGCCACAATAAGGGCTGCAATGTGCTGGGTGTGGCCAGGGCAGCACCTAATCCACTCCCGTGTCGTATTATATGCAGAAAGAGATATCCCAACCGCAAGTGATAGATTATCAATGGCGAGGAATCGTGGCCAGAAGTGAGGAATTCACCAGGCTGTAGTAAGGTGAGTAAACTTATCGATACTACGTTGATGCATGTGTCATTATCCACACGTTTTTGTGTTTTTCCAGCTCATTTTAGGATATAGGTCAAAAATTGAAATATATCCAAAGCTCAAGTAGACCACACCATAAAAATAGTGAGAAAAATGACGTCAACTTTTGAAACCTTTCTAATGATTGGGCTTCACCGATGCGGCAAGATTTGATTGGCCCATATGTTGCTATCAGATATAGACATGGTAAAGCATGTTTGAAAGTGGTTGGCTCTGCCAACTCATAAGAGGATGTATCAATCAAATCTTACAAGGTTAGATCCTCACTTACCATTGCCTAACTCCAATTCCTAGGGGTGGGGGAGGGAGAGGGGACGCTGATTCTAAAGTGAGGAATTCACCGTGCTTGTAGTATGGTGAGTAAACTTATCAAGGCTACGTTGATGCATGTGTCATTATCCGCGACATTCATGTGTTTTTTCGGCTCATTTTAGGGTATAGGTTCAAAATTGAAGTATATCCAAAGCTCAAGTAGACCACACCATAAAAATAGTGGGAATAATGACATCAACTTTTGAAACCTACCTAATGTTAGGGCTTCACCGATGTGGCAAGATTTGATTGGCCCATATGCTGTTATCAAATATAGACATGGTAAAGCATGTTTGAGAGTGGTTGGCTCTATCACCTCATAAGAGGCTGTATGAATAATCAAATCTTGCGATGTTAGATCCTCACTTGCCCTTGCCTAACTCTCATTCTTGGGGTTGGAGGGAAGGAGGGGGAGACATTGATTGTAAAGTGAGGAATTCCCCACACTATAGTATGGTGAGTAAACTTATCGAGGCTACGTTGACTACGTTGACGCATGTGTCATAATCCACGGCGTTCATGTGTTTTTCCAGCTCATTTTATGGTATAGGTCCAAAATTGAAGTATATCCAAAGCTCAAGTAGACCGCACCATAAAAATAGTGGGAATAATGATGCTAACTTTTGAAGCCTTCCTAATGTTTGGGCTTCACTGATGTGGCAAGATTTGATTGGCCCATATGTTGCTATCAGATATGGACATAGTAAAGCATGTTTAAGAGTGGTTGGCTCTGCCACCTCATAAGAGGTTGTATCAGTCAAATCTTGCAATGTTAGATTCTCACTTGCACTTACCGAACTCCCATTCCTTGGGGGTGGGGGAGGGAGGGGGGATGTTGATTGTGAAGTAAGGAATTCACCACGCTGTAGTATGGTGGGTAAACTCATCAAGGCTACGTTGACGCATGCATCATTATCCACGTTATCATGTGTTTTTTCCGGCTTATTTTAAGATATAGGTACAAAATTGAAGTATATCCAAAGCTCAAGTAGACCACAACATAAAAATAGTGGGAATAATGACGTCAACTTTTGAAACCTTCCTAATGTTTGGGCTTCATCGATGTAGTAAGATTTGATTGGCCCATATGCTGTTATCAGATATAGATATGGTAAAGCATGTTTGAAAGTGGTTGGCTCTGCCTCCTCATAAGAGGTTGTATCAATCAAATCTTACAATGTTAGATCCTCACTTTCCATTGCCTAACTCTCATTCTTGGGGGTGGAGGTGTGGGGAGGGAGGTGGGGCGCTGATTGTGAAGTTAGGAATTCACCACACTGTAGCATGGTGAGTAAAATCATCGAGGCTACGTTGATGCATGCATTATTATCCATGGTGTTCATGTGTTTTTCTGGCTCATTTTAGGGTATAAATCCAAAATTGAAGTATATACAAAGCTCAAGTAGACCACACCGTAAAAATAGTGGGAATAATGATGTCAACTTTTGAAACCTACCTAATGTTTGGGCTTCAATGATGTGACAAGATTTGATTGGCCTATATGTTGTTATCGGATATAGACATGGTAAAGCATGTTTGAGAGTGGTTGGCTCTACCACCTCATAAAAAGTTGTATCAATCAAATCTTGCAATGTTAGATCATCACTTGCCCTTGCCTAACTCCCATTATTGGATGGCCCGTGACCCCTCCACCACCCATTTGGCGGGTGGAAATGCTTGGTGAGCCTCATCAAGATGTGTGTTTTATCCACATTGTCCATTCATTTTGGCTCATTGTTTTAGGACATGGGCTAAAATTTAAGATAGATCCAAATCTCAAGTGGGCCGCACCACAGGAAAATAGTGGTTATTGAACGCCCATTATTAAAAACTTCCTAGATCCACCATAAGGTTTATTTCCAACCTATTGATTAGGTCACACAAGCTTGAATGAATGGAAAACACAAACATCAGCTGATACAAAACTTTTGTGACCCATATAAGTTGTTTTTATGGTGGGTGTTCAATCACCACATTTTCTTGTTGGTGTGGTCTACTTGAGATATGGATCTACTTCATTTATGGGTTTCATGCCCTAAAATGAGTTAGAAAAAGAATGGACAGCGTGGATAAAACACACACATCATTGTGGGGCCCAAAATGCACTATTTACTGGCTAATAGCAGCATGAGTATGCAAGTTGCATTGGTGACCTCGGCAACCACCCTCGACTATCATTGGCCAGGAATCATGGCAGGACCATTTTCAAGGGTAGATTGTGTGGTGAGGAGCTCACCATGATATAGCATGGTAGGTAAATTCCTTGGGGGCCACGGTGATGTATGTATGACTATTCATATTGTCCATATTTTAGGGCATGAGCCCAAAACCAAAACGGAAATGGATTACGTGTGACTTGGGCACAAAGATATACTCGGAGCTAGGTTTGTACATGAACCGAGTTAGCTTGGTTAGCTCGCTCGACTCGACTCGAAAAAGCTCAATTAGACTCGGTTCGAAATTAAGTTTGAGCCGAGTCGAGTTAATTTTTTTAGCTCGAAAAAATTTCAAACCGGGTTTGAGCTTGACTCGACTCGGATCAAACCCAACTTGAATCGAACTCGGATCGAACCAGCTTGGTGACTCGGTTACTTTGATATTGATGTTTCTCACCAAGTGTTTGATGAAACGACTCATTGGAATGTCGGCTGGGGGCAAGGAAAGTATGTATATGAAATAAATATCCTTTTTTCTTGATTTTAATTTTGCTTGCAAGGTGTTTGATGAAATACCTGTAAAACTGGTGCTGCTGTTTTACATACGGTGATAATTTGAAGGTGCGGTTCATGTGTTTGTGAAAATGCTGCATAGGTGAACTCGGCTCGAATTGGTCGGAGCTGCTGACTGAACGAGCTGAGTTGGCCAGTTAGGCTCGAGGACCAAGCCAAGCCAAGTTCAAGCTGGGGTCAGCTAGTGGCCGAGTCGAGCCAAGTTGTGCCAAGCTCGACTCGAATCAACTCGTGTACACCTCTACTCTGAGTTGTGTAGGCCCAAAGAGGTGTCCTAGACAAATCCACTCAGTCCCTCTATTTTGAAAGGTCACAATAGTACAAGATTCTAAAATTCAAGAAGATCCAAAACTCAGGTGGGCCACACCAACACCTCCACAGTTGAAACCTTTAGGGCCCGTTTGGCCGGGTGGATTGGAAGGGAGTGAATGGTATTACGGTGGATGGCGTGGATTTCTAGGTAATGATGGTGTTGTCAGCGGATTGTCTTGAGATCCATAGGATTGATATATCCCTGGATTCATACATCCAGTCCGTTTGGCACGCCCGGCCAATCCGGTGATTAACGCTTCCGATCCCTTCCAATCCCACGAACCAAACACGTCGCAGGCTAATTTGAACGGATTAGGATGGATTGGATGGGTTTTAAAGGTAATGATGGTGTTGTCAGTGGATTGTCTGAAGATCCATCGGATTTGGATCAGTTCACCTACACTGTTCGGCACGCCCGGCCATTCCGGGATTTATCATGCAATCCCTTCCACTACCATCTAATCCCTTCCAATCTAACCAGCCAAACGGGCCCTTAGGAACTGACCATAGTGTTTATATGCCATCTAAACTGGTAATAGTTTTATCACCATTAAGATAAACAGTAGGAAGAAATATCATCCTGGCACAAAACTTCTATCACCCCAGGAGTTCAATCACCGCTGTTTGGTATGACATGGCCCACATGAGTTTTGGGTTAGTCTGAAATTTAAATTCCTGTCCTTTCCTACCCTGCTATTTCAAAATAGAGGAGCAGAGTGGATTTGTCAAGGACACCTTCTGTGTTGTGTCCGGTTAACTACACGACCTAGGACACAGATGGCGTCCTACCGAATCCGTTCGGGCAAGGCTCCGTGGAGCCATATAAGTGTTTTATCCACTCTGTTCATCATTTTTCTCCGTCTGACCGATTTTGTTTTATCTACGCGGTTCATCACTTTTCTCAGATCAGGTATGATTTTAAAAATGAGACAGGTCTGGGGATTAAGTGGACCACAAAGTGGGGACTGAACCTACTCTATTAAAAAATTCTTGGGAGCGGGAGAAGTTTTGGATCAAAGCTGATATTTGTGTTTTCACTTCATCCACGTCTACATGACCTTATGAATAGGTTTGGATAGTAAAAAAGCATCAAGTGGCCATTAGAAAGGTTTCAACGGTGTGTCATTATCACGGCTGCTTCTTTTGGTGTGGTCCACTGGAGCTATGGACCTGCTTCAGATTTAGGATTATACCTTAAATGATATGATAAACGCTATAAACAGCGTGGATAAAACAATTACATCACGGTGGGCCCCCACAAGCCGTGCGGTCCAAACACATTTGAATGATGACGTCAGCCATTTAAACTTTTTAAAGATTCGACTCCTGACCGTACGGACCACTGTGATATATTCGCGGGAGATATTTCCTGACTGTGGGGACCAATGTAATATATTTTTCTTACATCTATACTGTCTGTCCATTTTGACAGCTGATTTTAAAGACATTACAAAAAATGGAAGTAAATCCATATTTCAGGAGGAGCACATCAAATAAAATAGCGTAAATTAACCATTAAATTTTTTTTTTTTAATGGGCCACAAAAGTTTTGAATCAAGCTGATATTTCATCTTTTCCTTTATCCAGGTCTTTTTGAGATAATCGGCATGTTGGATGGCAAACAAACATTCTAATGGGTCCCAAGAAATTTTTAATGGTGGGCATTCAATCACCATTATTTCTTATGGCTGTGGTCCACCTAAGATCCAAATCTACTATCTTCTTCTTTTTTTATTTTTTTATTTTTTTTATTTTTTTTATTATATTCTAAAATGATATTTTAAAAAAGGACAAACGGCGTGAATGTAAAAAATTATATCAAAATGTGCCCCACAGTAAGCGATACACTCACCTTGGTGGATCCAGTGAATCTGCGCCCCTTGGGATTCTTACTCTTGCCCGCACTACAAGAAACAAGATTTTTAGCAACGAAACTTTTACCTAGTATTTTTTTTCATAGGTAAGAAGGGTTTTTACCAACGAAAATTATTTTCGTTGGTAAAAGTTCACTTTTACCGACGAAATTTTAATTTCGTAGGACTTTTACCAACGTAAATTGTAATTTCGCAGGTAAAAGTATACTTTTACCAACGTAAATTTTCATTGGTAATGGTTATTTTATTTCTTAAAAAAAAATTCAAAAAATTTATTTTTACCAACGAAATTTCATTTTCGTAGGGTGTATTTCCCGACGGACATGAACCGTCGGCAAAAATCTTGTACGATGTAATTACCGACTAAATCTATCTTCGTGGGTTGAAGTATTTTTCCCGACAGACATGACACGTTGGCACAAATCTGATACGATGTTAATACCGATGAAAACAGATTCGTTGGTAAATGTGTTTTTACCGACGGACATCAACCGTCGGGAAAAATCTGGTAAGGATGAAAGTACCAACAAACATGTCGTCGGTCAAATTGTTTTTCCCGACGGAAATCAACCGTCGGCAAAATCCCGTACTAGTTTCATTCAGGGGTCGGTAATATTGCTTTTTACCGACGAAGTAAAACCGTCGGAAAAAGGTTCCGGCCATAACTTACAGCATGACAGTTTTGCCGACGAGCTAAAACCGTCGGAAAAGGGTCCATGTCAGTTTTGCCAACGCTCTGATGAACCGTCGGGAAAAGGTTCCAAAAGCATGACAGTTTTGCCGACGAATGAAAACCGTCGGGAACAGGTTCCCGCCAAAAGGATTAATTATGCCGACGGAACGAAAACCGTGGCGGGAATAAAGATTACCTCTAGAGTATGACAGTTTTTCCGACGCACTAAAATCGTCGGGAAAGGGTTTCCGCAAATAAATAAAATTTTTCCCGACGGTAGATAACCGTCGCTAATTGTTTTTAGCGACAGCCAGCAACCATCAGTAATAATCCTCTGTTTTTCTGTATATATATATGGTTTTTATATCATATGTGGAATTTTTTTTTATTTTTTATAATTAAAATGTTATATTTAAATATTTGTAATATTACATGAAAAAGAATATTGAGTTTAAAATTTTAACAATGTTCGAGAAAGTTTTTGAAAATAAAATGATGCTTATTTTGAAGAAAAGAAAATCGGCATTTTGAAATTATTTAGAAAACATTTAAAATATGAGAAAATATTTTGAAATTTTGAAAATAAAAATTCAGAATTTGTATTTAATTTTTTTTAGAAATAATTTATAATAAAAATGTTATTTTGTTAAATATTTTCAAAAATATGCATTTATAAATGCCCAATATCTTTTTCATATGTAACCTGATCGGGATGAATAACTATTGAAATTGAGTATTGATTAGAGCAATAGAGTGAATGGAGCAGACAGGTAAAATGGGGCAAATATTTGTTCAAAATTGTGACCCAACTTTATTGACCTCGTGAGAACCTAAGTGTTGATGTAAGTTTTGTGGGTCCCATCATAATGTGTCGAACATCAACACCGTGAATTTAATGTCTCCTTCTGGTTATGAGATATGTAAAAAATCATTCGTATACGAAACTCAGGTGGGCTATGCCATCTAAAACCATGTGAAGACATCCTAAAAAATATAAAAGAAGTTGGTGGGGCCCACGTGAGTTTTGGATGCGGCTGAAACTTGGTTTGACCCCTCATTCAAGTGGGACACACATAATGAGTGGGTTGGATATCTGAATCACATTTAGGCAAACCCAATATATAATTATGAAAGGAAACCCCTCTCCACTCCATTTAGGTGATTTACTAATTACCCTGAGTTAACTTTGTGGGGTCTACCATTAATTATTTATTTTATCCACTCCGCTCATCTGTGAACAAAAAGGAATCATGTCCAAAGCTCAAGTGGACCACACCACAAGAAATAGTGTGATTGAACCTCTACCATTGAAAAATTCTTGGAGGCCATAGAAGTTTTGGATCAAGCCGATGTTTGTGTTTTCTCTTCATTCAGATCTGTTTGATATTATGAACAGGTTGGATGACAAATAAACATTACTGTGGGCCCAGGAAGGTTTCAACGGTGGAAATCATTATTTCACATTGTTTCGTGTGGCATGGTCCACTTAAGTTTTGGATTTAACAAAAATTGGGATCAACCCACACCGTTCATCCATTTTTCGAGATCATGTTAGAGAATTATCCAAAAAATGAATCATATTCAAAGATTAAATGGACTGCACCATAAAATAAGGGGAACAGATTGGCAACTTCTCCTGACACTAGCCAATGGCTAGTGGTTGGTGCTATGTGGGCTCCACCATGATGATGTATGTGTTTAATCCAAGTTGTCCATCTATTTTTAAAGATCATCTTACGGCATGAGACCAAAAATGAGGTATTTCCCAATCTGAAATGGACCACATTACAGGAAACAGTGTTGAATGAGCATCAACTATTAAAAACATTTCGGGGCCATAAAAGTTATGGATCAAGATGAATTTTGTTTCCCCCTTCATCTAGGCCTGTATGACCTAATAAACACATTGGATGCCAAATAAATGGTACAGTGGACCTTATGAGGATTTTAATGATGGATATCCAATCACTATTGTTTTCATGTGGTGTGGTCCACTTGATATTTATATCTCTCATTTTTGGGCCCCACCATGATGTATGTTTTATATCCACACCTTCCATCCATTTGTAGAGATCATTTTAGGGCAATATCCAAAGAACGAATTAAATCCAAAGCTCTAATGGACCCCAGCACAGAAAACAATGGGACAGTGATGCCCACCGTTAAAAACTTCTAAAGGCAGAGAAAGTTTTATATAAAGATGATATTTGTGTTTTCTCATATTTCATGTATTTTTTAACTTTTGAACTGGTTGGATTTCAAATAAACATTACGATGGGCCTTAAGATAGTTTCAACGGTGGAAATCACTATCCCACTGTTTTCTATGGTGGGGTCCACTACAGATTTTATCTACCTCGTTCTTTGGATCATGATTTAAAATGATATCTCAAAATGGATGGACGGTGTGGATATAACAAATACATCATAGTGGGGCCCAAAACTTGGTGACGTCACTGATCGTAGGGTGTCCAAAGAGACGCCCTGTGTCAGCGACGGAAACGAATTGGCTACTCCCTGCCAGCAGCAATTGGCTGGTTGTCAATACTATGTGGGCCCCAGCATGATTTATATATTTCATCCATTCCGTCCATCTATTTTTATCGATCATTTTATGGTATGAAAGAAAAAAAAAAAGAGATATATCTCACTCTCAAGTGGAACACGTTACAGGAAACAGTGTTGAATGAGCATTGAACATTAAAAATGTTTTGGGGCCATAAAAGTTTTGGATCAGGTCGATATTTATTGTTTCCCTTCATTTGGGTCTGTACGACCTAATCAACATATTGGATGTCAAATAAACAGTACAGTGGGCCTTGGGAGGATTTTAATGGTGGATATTCAATCATTATTTTTTTTTCCTGTGGTGTGGTCCACCTAAGATTTTTATCCTTATTATTTTTTGTATAAAACCCTCAAATGCTCTGTAAAAATTGATGAACAGAATGGATGAAACACATACATCATGGTGGGTCCCCCAGATCACCGACCACTAGCCACGGGGCCTGTGCCAGGGGGAGTAACCAATCCGTCTCTCGTACGCGGATTTCCTAGAAAGCCTTTCGCATGACGTGCAAGGATTCTAGGTGAGGCCCGTTGCGATGTTTGTGAGAAATCAAAGCCGTCCATCCGTTTTTTTGACCTTATTTTAAGATAATCTACCAAAAATGAGTAGGATCCAAAACTCAAGTGGGCCATAGGAGATGAAACAGTGGGGAAAGGAATGCCTACAGTTGAAACCTTCCTAGGCTCTACCTTACTGTTTATATGACATCTAAACCGTTTATAAGGTCATTTTCACTTCGATAAAGTGAAAAACCCAAAAAAAAAAAAAAAATTTATCGTACAAAACTTTTATGGATATACAAATATTTCAACGGTGGTCACTAAATCTCCACTGTTTCTCTCGTGTGGCCTATATGAGTTTTTGATCCTCAATTTTGGTCCCACGTCATAAAATGAGCTTAGAAAATGGATAGAGGGGTTAGATTTCACACAAATAACTAAGTGGGACCCACACAGAATCTTGTGCAAAACGCCATTGGTTAGATACCAATGGCATGTTCCCTGGGTATAAATGCTACTCCGCTGGATCCGTTAACGGATCTTTCTCCGTTTCCTCCGTGCACCCACTCGACCATGAAATCTGATTGTCATACTCAGAAAATTCAGTTGGGCCCACTGTGAATTTACGTGATTTATCCACACCTTTCATCTGTTTTTCCATTTAATTTTAGACGTTGAGCCCAAAATTGAAGCTTATAAAAATCTCAAATAGACCATACCACAGGAAAAAGTGGAAATAATGATTTCCACCGTTGAAACCTTTCCAGGCACCACAGTGACGAAGCTCAAGTGGGCCATACTAAAGGAAAATGTGGTTAAAGAAATTCCTACCATTAAAATCTACCTGGGTTCGACAGTGATGTTTACAAGCCATCCTTACCATTAATAACTTCATTCCTACTGGGATGAATTCAAATAAAAAATATTAGCATGACTCAAAACTTCTTTGACCTACGAATATTTCAACCGTGGATGTTCAATTATCATGTTTTTGATCCACTTGAGCTATGGAAACAGTTCATCTTTGGCTTCATATCCTGAATTGAACTCAAAAAATGGATGGACGGATAGGATTTCTAACAAACATCATAGTGGGTCCCACTGGGTTCCCAGCGCAGGAAGGTCCGTTTTTTTCTTAAGATAAACAATTACCGTGGCCGAGTGCGTTCACGGCCTAAATGGAAAAACATCCCCTGATGGATCTCCGTTGCAAGAGCATTTAGTGGAAGGAAACCGCCGATTGGTATCCACCAATGCCATTTTGCCACGTCACTTCAGGCTACTGAAGCGTTCAGTATCCAATCCGCTCCCTCTCACAAGCGCATCTCTATCTCTCTCTGCCTCTCTCGGCCCTCTCTCTCTCACGCATCCTCTCTCTCTCTCCCCCCTTAGTGATCGGGAACTCAATTTTCGGCGTGGACTCGGAGCTCCAACTCAAACTCTTCTCATTCTCTTCCTCAAAGCTCGAAAGGTAAAAACCTTGACCCTCATCTAAGTGGGACACATATAGCAGATGGGTAAGATGTCTGAAACATATCTCAGTTGGCCCTACCACACAAAACAACAGGGTTGGAACGTCCACCATTGGAAACTTTGTGAGGCCACATAAGTTATGTATCTGGATGATATTTATTCCTACAGTTTATCAGAGTGGTGATAACCCTATGAACGGTTTGAAACTCCTGTTCATAGGGAAATAGACCAACTTCAGCAGACTTGAGTTCTAAAGCACATTAGCATAGTGTACACCTCCTGTTCGAACTAGAGTTTGAAACCAAACTTCTGCTCAGGATCTTTTCTGAGATTCAGGAATAGTTACTGATTCAATCAATTTATGGAGTTGTTTTTTTTTTTTGGAAAATAAAGGTGTTTGACATGTCTGTAGTACTAATTTCCTGAACAATTTGCAGACAGTAAAACAAAACCATCATACATAGGATGCATAACAACCAAGAACTCGAACATATATAGACAACCTTTAGTAGGAACATACAGGTGATTGCCATGGTTGTAGGAGTCTATTGTCTCTGTTCTACAATGCCTCGATAAAGAAACAATTGAGACAACATACTAGTGAATACACAAATGCAAACATACAAAACTGCTACCCGAAATGCAGAGAGCTGTTGTCAACCACATCTGGAACTCCCAACCGATGAAGGCAACATGATATAAATGCAAAAGGACTTGTATGCTTAATGCTGGATATTTGGCGAAGTATTCTCATGTGTATTCTTTTTGGGAATGAACTGAGAGAACAATTTAGCATTCGGTTATTCTTCTCCACAACAGGCTTGGAGCCATCATTCTTGACTAGAGATCTTGGAGGTGGTAGAGGGCTTGTCTCCTGAACCCCACCAGGTTTGGTCCTCCTTCCAAGTTTGGGAGACTTAGGCCGTGTCAAAGGAATCTTCTTGACCAGATTCTTGTTTCTGTTTCGCAAAAAAAATCTGGCATCGGCTTGGCCTTGAAACCAAGGCTTTGACGTAGTTTCCTAAGTTCTTTTTCCGCTTTTTCCTTATTTTTTGCTTGAAGTCGTACTTTTTGTTCCTCTTTAGCATTGAATTTCTCTTCAGCTTTAGAAAATACTCCTTCCGTTTTGCGCTAGCTCTTTCGTCACTCTTGAAGCTAAAGGAAGATGATACGATTGGGGAACGTGTGTTGTTTCCAGAAGCTGATGAAGGCTTTGAACAATCCACAGAGACGGAATGCCATTTCCTATCTACTTTTCTATTTCCAGGAGTCATGTGTTTTTGTCCTTCTGTTTTCCAACTGAGGAGTCACCGGAGGAAGCTTTAGTGTCTTACTTGTAGAAACCGTAGTTGGCGTCTTTAGAGCACTTGAACTGTCTCGAGATGTTTTCGAAGAACTCAAAGCTATATTTTGAAACCCTCATCTTCTCATGGATCGGAGAAGCTCGCTTCCTAGTTGTGGAAGGAGTGGTTTCGCCAGCATGATATGGTTCAAAATTGATAGACATATGCAATGATTTTGGGGTGATCTCTTTTTCTCCATTGAGTCCCTTGCAGACTTCTTTGTGTTAGTTCATCAGTTCATCAGTTTAGACTATCCAATTAGTCCAATTAGTCCATTGAGTCCCTTGCAAAATTGATAGACATGTGCAATTTATGGAGTTGGAAACTGAACATGTCGATAGTTAGTTCATCAGTTTAGACTATCCAATTAGTTTGTTCCACTTTAACCGAACAGCATGAGAAGACACTCAATATCATAGATGAACTTTTCCATCCCATATATGCCATATATAAAAAATAAACCTTTGGAGCAAAGGTCCAATATTCCAGTGAGTTTGCATTAGATATCATACTCCAAGGAATTATTTTGGTCACATGACTACAACTCTATTTTCCTTTTTCTTTTGGCAGCAAACTAGACAGCATAACCGTATAATCATCACCAATATCAATACCACGTTCATCTTCAAAATGCTCCACACCTCATCCATCCAAAAGGACAACATAGGAACGAAACACACATACACAGAGGATTACACAAGGAGATTATCTAAGCATGCTCCATCCATGACTGAAACCATGAGTCACAAGTGCTGACGTCATTGAAGGGAATTTTTTTTTTTTGGAATGGCCTGGTATTTGGAACATTAATGCATCCTGATGGGGCGCATCTCATTTTTTTCTCTTTCTTTTTTCTTTTTTTGAAGGATATGGGGGTGAATCTTATGAATGGATTAGATGGCATATACTAAACACGTTGGGCCCCACATAATGTGAAAGGTTTTAATGGTGGGTATCCCCATCCCAATTATTCCCTATGGTACCACTCATATTTAGATCCACATGACTTTCGAACCAGTTTAGGGGCCCAAAGCCATGCCCCCACAAGGCTAGCCCACTATGTACTAATATAGAGTGAATGTGAAGGGAACATCCTTATGTATAGATCGGATGTTAGCCTTACATCACAATAAGCCCCAAACAGCATTATAGAAAAAGCATTTTTATAGCCTTTCCATTTTATTTTTTACAATGCCGTAACCTAAGGTGCCATGTATATGCATCAGCTAGGAAACAAGAATTAACTAAATAATAGAGGAATTAATGTGAGCAATAGAAGCCATAACATCTAGAATTAATAAGTTTTCGCCAAAGTTTGTTGGTTTTTTTTTTTTTTTTTTTCGGTTTGTCATAAAAAACCAAGCTGCCTATTAATAGTCAATCTTGGCTATATATTTCTTACGTAAGGTTTCTATGGTGTGGCCCACCTAACAATGTCGAGTGCTTCACACAGCTTGACATATAATTCTACAGCGTACGATAACTTACGCAGGGAGAACTTCAGATAGTTCACCTCAAGTTGTTTCATATTACAACGAAATGTGTATTTAATATAGAATGACAATGTGTAATGGAATTTTCAAAGGTTATAGATTAATATTTATAGTTTTATTATATTCTGCGTGCATTATAGTGTAATGGTCTAATCATATTTTAATCATCTCTCAGAGCATAAGCATAAATCTATTCTACCATCAACACTACTTGTATAATGTTTTAGTATACCACTTGTACTGACATTGTATAAATTTATAAGTTCGTACCTCGCGCATATCCAGTGATGGCACCAGGTGGGAGACGTCGTTCGCGCACTGGATCTACCCCTTCCACCCATGATGCGGCGGAGACAGCATCGCCGTCACATGTTGCATCACAGGCGTCTGATCCCTCAATCGTTCATACATCGAGCACTGCATGTAAGTCTAGACGTATATTTCTTTTAAAGACTTCTGTTGATACAGTAGACTTAACATATTTCTTTTGCAACAACATCGTCGACCAGCCGACGAGGACGTGGACCCACGCGTGGTTAGTTTTACAGAGACTTACGCGTGAGGGTAGGGCGACAGTAGAGTTCCCACAGGACTGCCTTAGACCTGTTGGGGACAATGCCAGGTTGTTTACGTCGGAGGTCGGTGTCTTATGTCGATCTCTGATCCCTACCACTACCCCTGTTGGGCAGATGTGACAGATGATGTGCGGCAGCACATCCATCAGCGCCTTACGGTAAAATTTAGTAAATTAAATTTTGTTTTGTAAAAGTTCATTTACGGTTATGTTATTTTCTTAATAAGTTTATTGCCTTAATCCATTATTTATGAAATTACAGGATAAATTTTTCTTGGATTTGAGTGTTCCGTACATTTCTCATGCCGTCAACGACATGATCAAAGAGCGGTTCAAGGAGTACCGCAGTGATTTACACCAGCGGTACAAGCGGTGCAGGAGCCTCGAGGAGGCCGTACTGACCGCACCGCCCCACGTGACCATTAACGACTGGCGGATACTCTGTGAGAGATTTTCGTCTGAGTCTTTTCAGGTAATATTTATATATTTACGATATCTTAAGGTAACAATTAAATTCGTAATTACTGACAATGTATTATGAATAATGTGTTCAGAAGAGGAGCAAAATAAATTCTGCGAACAGGGGAAAGTTGGAAGTGAACCACATATCTGGTTCAAAGTCATTTGTACAACTTCGTCGCAACATGGTAAGAAGTTACTGGTTATTATTAAGTTGATATATTTTTTCATGCATTTATATTAACTCTATTGTCATTTCGATTGTGCAGCGAGATTCCGTCACTGGTCAGGAGCCCGGACCAGTAGACTTCTATAGAGAGACTCATTGTTGGCAGGCGACGGGATCTTGGGTACATCTACAGCCAGCGAGAATTGGGTAAAAATCGTTACATTATAAAATTTAATTGCATTGAATTATAATAATGTTATTTGTTATGAAAATTCATGTTTTCATTGCAGGCGGCGATGGACGCCATACGCAGTCAGCCCACTCCCGATGGTACTCAGCGGAGTGAGCCAGAGATCCTGAGCGAGGTGCTTGGCACCCGTTCTGGATATGTTCGTGGGCTTGGCCATGGTGCCAAGCTCATGGCACCCGCTATAGTTGCATCCAGCCGATCCGTCGCTGGCGAGAGCGCCATACGCCGAGCTGATATCGCAGAGAAAGAGGTTCAACATCTACGGGGCGCCGTCGACGAGATCAAAGACCAGCTGGCGAGGCAGATGGAGGAGCATGAGAGGCAGAAGGAGGAGCAGGAGAGGCAAAGGGAGGAGCAGGAGAGGAGGATGGAGGATATGCGGGTGGATCATGAGCGACGGATGCAGGAGATATTACAAGTTCTCGCTGCACGCTTACCCATCGATGCCCCACCACCTCCGCCTTCATCTGATGCCCCACCACCTCCGCCTTCATCTTTGTGATTTGTCGTATTTTATTTATGATTTATTTTATATACGAATGTTAAACTTACATGTATTTCTGCGTGGATGAATGTAATGTGGATAAGACTATTTGTGTATGTATGGATGTGGTTTGTGTTTGGATGGATGCAGTTTGTGTTGTTTGGAAAAATGGGAATATGATATAATGAAATATATTGTAACAGGTGTTATAACAGGAATTTTTGCCTGTTTTATGAAAAAAAAAAGAAGAGACTTTTACCTACGAAAATTTTCATAGGTAAAAGTTTCATCGACATTTTTACCTACGAATTTTTTCGCAGGTAAGAGGTTCATTCACATTTTATTACCTATGAATCATTTCGTAGGTAAAAGTTTCATCAACAGTTTTACCTACGTCAAATTTCGTAGGAAAAAAGTCTTCACACAGTTTGTACCTACGAAACCTTTCGTAGGTAAAAGTATTAACACAGTTATTAGCTACGACAAAGTTCGTAGGTAAAAGTCTTAACACAGTTTGTACCTACGAAACATGTCGTAGGTAAAACGTTTTAACGAAGTTTGTAGCTACGAAAACGTTCGTAGGTAAAAGTCTTAACACTGTTTGTACCTACGAAAAAATTTGTAGGTAAAAGTTTTAACAAAGTTTTTAGCTACGGAAACGTTCGTAGGTAAAAGTCTTAATACAGTTTGTACCTACGAAACATGTCGTAGGTAAAAGTTTTAACAAAGTTTGTAGCTACTAAAACGTTCGTAGGTAAAAGTCTTAACACAGTTTTACCTACGAAAACGTTCCTAGGTAATAGTCTTAACAAAGTTTTTAATTTCGTTGGTAAAAGTCTTACCATTGCCAACGATGACATTTTTCGTAGGTAAAAGTCTTTACCCACGGCTTTGTACCTACGAATTTACCGACGACGAAATATTTCGTAGGTAAAACTCTTTGCCTACGAAATAATATCATTTACCTACGAATATTTTCATAGGTAAAAGGGAAATTTCTTATACCACCAGTTGATAGACTCTCAGGAGTTTCAACTCCCGGTCAAGGGTTCGAGTACCCATAGGTGATAAAATTCCACCAGCGTAAGTGTGTGGGGGTGTATAAAAAAAAAAAATAAAAAAAATCTGCACCCCTTGCAAAATGGAAGCGGATTGGCTGGTGTACGACGCACAACAATATAGCTGGTGTACGTACGTGTCGTGCGAAGACGAGCGCTGATGCTCCTCGAGCTCCAAGTTGTACGAACAGTTAAAGGAGATCAAAGTTACATGTGCTACACTGTTCATCCATTTTTTGAAATCATTTTAGAAAATTATCCAAAAAAAATAAATCATATCCAAAAATCAAATGCACCGCACCAAAAATAACCGTGGGATAATGATTTACACTGTTAAAAAATTTGTAGGGCCCAGCATAACTTTTATTTTCCATCCAATCTGTTAGTAAGGTCATAAAGACTTAGACGAAGAGGTACAAAGAAAATTCATATTTGCCCCCAAAAGGGTTTAAATGGAAGATGAGAATATCTAATTAGTGGCATTTTTTCCAGGCACATAGGTCACAGTAGGTAATAGTACTAGATGAACGGTCTGGATCATGTAAGATGAGTTAAAGGGGCCAGAAAAAACGGAATTGTATCAAACGGGTGAGAGATGTCGCATGCTTATCTTTTTAAAGACGTAATACATTAGAGTTCGTTTTGTTTTTGTCGCGAGGCAGATTCAGTGTATGTCGCCTAGCAGTTGGGCACATGCTGACTGTTCTGATGATCACAACCGTCCATTTTGTGGAGTATTCTATATGAGATACTGAACTTAACTTAATATATACATATTATATTTTTCATCATAATAATAACATAATAATGAAAAGAAAAATATTAATGGCTTCATTTCATCTATCAAGATCAAAGGATAGAATCATCAGTGACATATGATTACAGAAAGATAGCTTAATTACTTTATTAATATAAAATAGACGGTCCAAATCACCTTAAAATCTCATCATGTGGCACAGTGGGTGGAAAAACATGCCCGATCCTGTGTCGCGACAGAAGAAAAAGATTCTCATAGACATTGATTTAGGCCACGACGCAGAGCGGCGGGCGGACTTTTGCCGTTCATTTGACGTAATAATGAATAAGGAAAACATTGATACTCTTGAAGAGCCAGGCTCTCCATACTCATGCACAAATGGGTGGTACACTTGGCATACAATTGGATAAATCCAAACCGTCCATATTTTTTTTTCCTAACGTAGATGGTCTCTTTAATTAAAATCATAAGGATTTTATCTTATTAAGTCCCTAACATTGAGAACTATTCGTTGGATTTATACCATCTACTAACTTTTATTTCGTCTGTCGATTTAATAGCACCAATCTAGCGGTTAGGATCATCTTAAATTGTACGCTATCCCACTTGGGGCCAAAATGATCGGTCCAGATTGAATTACTTCATGAGGCTGGCATGACAATGACTGAGAAGATAGGGACGTGTAGCTATGACGGATAACGAGCTGCCACGTATAGTGTCTGACTGGATGCCCCACATGCTCCCACCAATTATTTGGCATTTAGTCATTGAATTTTCCTTCGTTCTTCTTGTTTTATCATTACGGGTGTACGGGACCGGAATGGTTTACAACACCTGTTTACACCAGCAGCGTAGAACACCCAGCTCTGTGGGGCCCAACATATTCTTGTACGTAAATCCAATCCGTCCATCAGATGAGAACACATATTTAAAGTGTACGTAAAAATGATAATAATGAAACAACTCCTGTGGGATAAAAAAGTGAACAATGTAGCACTGCCCCCTAAAACCTCTAATTTCACATGAGTGTGGCGTGTCTAATATTTGGATCAGGCTGATTTTTGTATTTTTGGTTTGTCACGGTGATTTAGACCCGATTGATGGGTCTGATCAAAGATACACACCATGGTGACCCCACAAACAAACCTATGGTTGGTATCTCATCTCCCTGTGGTGTGGCCCGGATCATGCTGATTTTTGGCCTCAAATCCCATAAACGAGGATAGAATCTGATGGATTGATTGGATTTTTACGGACGTAGATTGTATAGTGAGGCGCTCACCGGAAACGGATTGGCTACTCCCCCTGCCACCAGCCCGGTGGCTGATGGTCAGTGCTCTATGGGCACCACCATGATGTATGTGTTTCATCCATTCCTTCATCAATTGTTACAGCTCATTTTAGTGCTTACTGCAAAAATTAGAGGGATATAAATCTCAGGTGGACCACACCACTGGAAAACAATAATGATGGATATCCACCATTAAAATCCTCCTATAAAGCTCACTGTACTGTTTATTTGACATCCAATCTGTTCATTAGGTCATACAGACCCAGTGAAGGGAAAACAACAAAGATCAGCTTGATCCAAAACTTTTATGAACTCCAAAAAGTTTTTAATGGTTGATGTTCATTTAACACTGTTTCTTGTAATGTGGTTCGCTTGAGATTTTTGGTCTCCTACAATAAAATGATATAAAAATAATAGATGGAAGCATTGATGAAACACATACATCATGGTGGAGCCACGCGTAGCACCGCACCAGCCATTGGCCCCGCCACTTATCAATTTGTATAAGTCGAGGCTGACGTGAGTCACTCGGCTTGAAATCAAATTTGTTCCCCTTGGACAGCGTCCCAAGTGCAACAGGTTCCAGAGCAATGACACCAGGATACAACGACTATGACCCGGTCCCAGCGGTGCACTTCACTGTACACGGGCTCGAACCACTTGAACACATTTTTAAGAGGAAACCTGATTTTCCAATCCCATTTCAAAACTTAAAATCAGAAGTCTATTTATAGACTTGTGAAGACACCCTTTCACAAAGGGATGTGACTATTGGGTTTAAACCTAAGTGGTGTGACCCTTAGGTTTCAAAAGACATAACTTTTCAAAACAAAACATCAAAAGGATATAACCTTTCAGTGAAAAGACACATCCGTAGGGCACATGCGCACCTATGGCCACAGCCATGGTCCGTCTCAACGGATATTTTGAAACACTAATATTGTAAAATAATTTAAAATACAACAATCCCCCACATGTTTCAAAATTTTTAACATTTCAGGTTAAGATGGAGAGAGTTGTGCATGGTGGCGGGTGTCACCATAGACTTGAACCGACATTAGAGTAAACATGACAGGTCTACAGAAATGACGGTGACACCATAGTCTTGAACCTGATTCCTTTGATGTAGATCGCAAGTACATGCCTCTCACACAACTTTTTTGCTACAAGTGATTCTGCGGTTCGGTG